>VWZF01003190.1:2177900-2291017 GCA_013396755.1 Sclerurus mexicanus
CTCACGGCCGCTCTCGCACAGCTCCTCCCGGACACCGAAGCTTTCAGAAGACACCAAGCGAAGCCGGCCCGGCGGCCCCGGAGCGGCCCCAGACCCTCCGCGCGGCCCTGCCCGTACCTGTCCATGGTCTGCGGCAGCGCCAGGCCCGTCTGCTCGGCCATGGCCCCGGGCGGCGGAGCGGGCCCGGCCGGCGGCCCGGAGCCTGACAAAGCGTGGCGTGGAGAGCGGGGAGCGAAGGCAGGCGGCGAACCCGCCCTCCCGCGGGGCGGCCCCTCCTCCGGGCGGCCGGGGCAGGACGGGCCGGGCCGCGGCGGGGACAGCGNCCCGTGGCTGCAGGAGCACCCCGGCAGAGCGGGGCACGGCCGGCTGCCAGCCCCGAGCGGGCTGACGGGCGGCGGAGAAAGGGGAATCAGTCCGTGCCCGTGGGCTTGTTGTGGGTGCCGGGGCCCGTGCAGGTCCGCGGTGCAGGCGCGGTGACCCGCAGGTGTGCGCGAGTGGGGCGGGGCAGCCCCGGTGGTGGTGGCAGGTGGTGGTGGCAGCGCTCCCGGCGCGGCTGGAGGCCGGTCCCGAGGGGGAAACAGCCCTTCCGAGGCGCTTTTAAAAGGGGTTGGATGTTCAGGAGTCAACACAGGGCATCACAGCCTGGGAAACTGGAAATTGGAAAAGCCTTTTTAGAACGAAGAGGTGGATAGCGCCTGGAGACAAGGTGCCTTTCCATTTGTCTCCACCATGGGTGTCTGTCTCCTGCCCTTACATCGTGTTCGCCAAGCAAAGGGCAACGCCTTGTTTATCAGAGTCTGTTGTGACATTACAGGTTCTTGGAAAGGTTGGTTAGTAATGATCAACTTCGAACTTTCCTTTTCAGGTTATATTTTTAATGACCAGTAATAAGTTGTGTTACATGAAACCAGTCCGTCATACTTGGTGTAAATTACAATGTGGTTGCACTGCAGGTGCTGTACAAGGTAGTAAATCACAGGACAAAGACCGGGGTGCAACTGTAAAGCTGCATCAACCTACATCTGTTCTTGGCTGAGAGTGTGCCTTTGCATGGTGGGTATACATGTCTATAGAGGTCAGGTGGAATAGGAAGTGAAAATACTGGATTCCTTGTGCTGCCTTAGCTAGGAACAAATCAGTATGGTTCTGAGAGTCTTTGCTGAGAGAAAAGTGTTGTAAAACATCTAGGCTTGCACTTGTCAGGTGTATTATATATATAGTAAGGATATGCATAAAGCTGCAGAGGGTGTTGTTTATTTTCTAAATTGCTACAAATAATGTAAACAAGACTGCTGGACTAGTTACAGCAATGTATCTTATAGGAAGCATGTATAGAAGCACGTAGGGAAAAGGCATCGATATCCTGTCTTAGAAGATTTATTTTGTACGGATTCCTGGGACCATGAAATTCAGTGTTGCTTGCACTGCTGAGTGGTTGTGGATGTATAGTGGCCTGAGTAAACCATATGGGCGTGACTTCCTGGAAGAGAACATAATACGCTCTGTCCCAATTACATCTGTTTGTGACATGTAAGAGCGTTATTAGATATCAAGCATGTCTAGTTCCTATTCTTGGTCTGGACTAAGTGCATTGTCTACTGTCCAGAACACTGATCAGCTAGACTAGCCAAAGGTTTAGGGTTTTTTATATTTATTCTTAAGTTTTACAAATGGAAATAGGGAAGCTGATTTTATTTTGAAGATTATGTGGTTTGTGCAATTTCTCTATTTTCGCTTTGGAGTTGGAAAGATATGTTAGCTGCCTGTCATTTATGATAAAGTTCATGATGAGTAATAATGGCTGCGAACAATATTTACCTGAAGAAGCAGAACCAGAGCCCAGGATCACTTGGGTACTATTTGAGGCTAAGGAACAGTCTGTGACAAAGGTGGCTGCTCTTGGTCTACCACTGGCACAAGAAGGTATGACAAGATTGGACAACTTGAATATCAGGTCAAATAGTGAACACTTGGTAGGTTTGGACATCTCTTTTTTTTAAATTCTATTTTTTTCCATACATGAAAAATAGAAACATAATAGGATACATAAAAGCATAATTGAAAAAGTGTAAATGGTTTGAAGTTGAAGAAGGGTAGACTTAGACTGAACATAAGGAAAAAATGTTATACGATGAGGGTGATAAAACACTAGCACAAGCATCCCAGAGAGATGGTAGATGCCCCATCTCTGGAAACTTTCAAGGTCAGGTTGGATGGGGCTCTGACCAACCTGGTCCAGTTGAAGATGTCCTTGCTCATTGCAGGGGGATTGGACTAGATGCTCTTCAAAGGTCCCTTACAATCCAAACCATTCTATAATGGCAGACCTCTTAACATCCCATAAATAGCTTAAATATTTTGAAACCTAAAAACTGATTTGTGCCTTTTTATTGTTCAGAAGTCTGTTGGACAGCTTGAGGTATGTGTTCTACATTTGTCTGCTCTTCTCAGAATCAAAGTGTGATCCTAAAATATATATATAACCAACTGTTTTACAATCTGAGAAAAGAACCCTCTTTATTCCCTGACAGAGGAAGAGTTGTCGTTCCGTCCTTATCTCTTCCCCTTAACAAGACTGGATATGCAGCTGTTCTATTCAAATGCTTGCTTTACTCTCCCCTTTATTCTCCTCCTTCACTCTCCCTCATCCCCCTTTTCTCTTCATTTTCTTTCCACTTTTTGTTCTTTATGCTTCCTTCTTTTCATTGGCAATTTCCGCTATAAATNGCGGCTGGAGGCCGGTCCCGAGGGGGAAACAGCCCTTCCGAGGCGCTTTTAAAAGGTGTTGGATGTTCAGGAGTCAACACAGGGCATCACAGCCTGGGAAACTGGAAATTGGGAAGTGGAAAAGCCTTTTTAGAACGAAGAGGTGGATAGCGCCTGGAGACAAGGTGCCTTTCCATTTGTCTCCACCATGGGTGTCTGTCTCCTGCCCTTACATCGTGTTCGCCAAGCAAAGGGCAACGCCTTGTTTTTCAGAGTCTGTTGTGACATTGCAGGTTCTTGGAAAGGTTGGTTAGTAATGATCAACTTCGAACTTTCCTTTTCAGGTTATATTTTTAATGACCAGTAATAAGTTGTGTTACATGAAACCAGTCCGTCATACTTGGTGTAAATTACAATGTGGTTGCACTGCAGGTGCTGTACAAGGTAGTAAATCACAGGACAAAGNGGTACTATTTGAGGCTAAGGAACAGTCTGTGACAAAGGTGGCTGCTCTTGGTCTACCACTGGCACAAGAAGGTATGACAAGATTGGACAACTTGAATATCAGGTCAAATAGTGAACACTTGGTAGGTTTGGACATCTCTTTTTTTTAAATTCTATTTTTTTCCATACATGAAAAATAGAAACATAATAGGATACATAAAAGCATAATTGAAAAAGTGTAAATGGTTTGAAGTTGAAGAAGGGTAGACTTAGACTGAACATAAGGAAAAAATGTTATACGATGAGGGTGATAAAACACTAGCACAAGCATCCCAGAGAGATGGTAGATGCCCCATCTCTGGAAACTTTCAAGGTCAGGTTGGATGGGGCTCTGACCAACCTGGTCCAGTTGAAGATGTCCTTGCTCATTGCAGGGGGATTGGACTAGATGCTCTTCAAAGGTCCCTTACAATCCAAACCATTCTATAATGGCAGACCTCTTAACATCCCATAAATAGCTTAAATATTTTGAAACCTAAAAACTGATTTGTGCCTTTTTATTGTTCAGAAGTCTGTTGGACAGCTTGAGGTATGTGTTCTACATTTGTCTGCTCTTCTCAGAATCAAAGTGTGATCCTAAAATATATATATAACCAACTGTTTTACAATCTGAGAAAAGAACCCTCTTTATTCCCTGACAGAGGAAGAGTTGTCGTTCCGTCCTTATCTCTTCCCCTTAACAAGACTGGATATGCAGCTGTTCTATTCAAATGCTTGCTTTACTCTCCCCTTTATTCTCCTCCTTCACTCTCCCTCATCCCCCTTTTCTCTTCATTTTCTTTCCACTTTTTGTTCTTTATGCTTCCTTCTTTTCATTGGCAATTTCCGCTATAAATCTCAGGTTGTCTTCTGCAGGTTTTTCATTTTTAGAAGTATTGCTTCCCATATCATCCCTTATTATCCTTCTTCGTTTCTTCCTTCTGCTCCCGTGACATTCCTTGCACTGTCTCACGCTGACATCTTTTCCCTTCACCTGGTAGTAGCTGCGTTAGAGCCCTGGGGGCAGACTCTGTTTCACCAATGCAGAGTGAGGGAAAGTGGTTACTACTGCAGGAGGTTTGCCAGCGCTCAGCCTGCCTGACACTAACTGGAGGCACCAGCCATTTGGAATTAAGTAAAACTGTGCATTTGAAGGCAAGTGGAGAACTTAGTGAAAATCTCCAAAAGCAATATAAGCTATTTAGAGCTTAAAATTGAGCCCTAAATTTGGCTATGACCTACTGCAAAGGTATCAACTGAATTGTTTGATAACAAATTTATAGAGGTTTAAGTTTAATAAAGAAATTGACAAGCAATTATTGCAAGAATAATATGGAGGTAGATTAATATTTATCAGATTATTTCAGCAAGGCCTGAAAAAGATGACGAATAATGAAGAAGCTGTACCTTGATACAGTTCTTTTGACCTAAAAACATTAAAACTGTTGAAATTATTTACTGTTTTCAACAAAGCTAAGTAATCTGGCAATAAAGGAGTATTCTATTTTGGCAAAACTACTTTTTCACTATGATAGTATTATGTAAGATTTATCTAAGATCAGTTTGGCATTTTTCATCTCTTTTTAAAAGACAAGGAGCCCCCAGTTAGGCTAAAATGAAATGAATCTAAACTAAGAAAAATGTTTCTACAATAAAACTTTTTTTTTTCAGTAGCACAACACTTCATTTCAATTTTCAAGCTAGTCAGAATAGTTGCTTTCTGTCAAAAAGACTAGCGTGGTTTGTTAGTCATAGTGGGCTTAAATTGCTACATAATTAATTTTTTAGAATAAAAATACACTTAGTACAATGCTAATTGAGTTAGCTAGGCTTATTTTGGCCTTTCTTATATTTGTTTCTGTGGAACTGGCCTAGGTCAAGTAATTCAGATACCAGACTAAATTAAGCTCTTGCTTCTGACTCAGCTGTTATTATCTTTTAACCTCCAGTTATGAAAGAGTTGGCTGGTAGAAACCAAAAAAAAAGTGGTTTTCTCATAGTGGCTAGTCAATCAAAAATTGTATTTACATCCTGATTTTCTTTGGTTCTGGAGTGCTTCTCCTTATCCTAATGTTTGATCTACAAAGTAAAGCTGTCTCATGGGAAGAACTGACAGAATCAGTGCCTTCCACGTGAACCCTCAAATCATCTGAAAAGCAATAACCCAGAAGTAAATAGGAACGTGAGGGATGTAGAATGCCTGCAGCCAGCCTTGGGATAGCTGGGATAGTTCATAAAAGTAAGTATTTTTAATTGCTGTAAGAAAGTAGTTTTCCTGCCTTTAATGATTCAGAGTAGCATAAACAGGTTAGAGCAAGTGTTGAGAAACTCTTAATTACAGCATTGATTTAGGGCAGGCACAGCACACAGTCCAAGATAAACAGACTACAGAAAGCAGAGACATAAGTGTTACAACAACTCACTTTCAACTGCCCTAATTTACCTTTCTCAGCTTTAGTCATCTCTCTTTCACCTATAGAGCTATGCATGTTTCATCCTTTGAAAAATCAGTCTGCACTTTTATTAAACAGTTATTTTCACACTTCTGATTTCAACTATGTAATTTCCATACAAGCATTAGTATTTGGTCCTGAATAATTACCCAGAACAAATATACAGAATGGCCAAGGAATGAAATTCTGAAAACCTTACCCAAGCCACACTAATCATCACACTGTTAATATCTTATGAGAGGAGCTCCTGTCAGGCTTTATCCTGATGTGGAGCCTGGAGATATATAGATAGTAGGTAGTGAAAGGGAGGTAGTTGAAATGTGGAACTACAACATACAGACTAGGTGAAATGTTAAATAGTAAAATTTGCACCTTGCTTTTTTTCTGAGCAGATTATTTTTTTCCTGGTAGAATTTTCAGTGTAGTAACAGCTGAGTAATGAAAAAGTTGTAACTTGGAAATTGGAAACTATTCAAATAGAACAACTTTTCACCTATGTGCTGATTTTGATTTGTTTTAAATTTTCATACTTGACCTATTTGTGTTTGAGTTTCAGTATATATTAAAAAATCACATTATGACAGATAATTATTTAATATTTTCTTCAGCTAAGCAAGACAACACAATGTCATTTGTAATAGCTATAAATTTTATAGCTGGTATGAGCTTATAATTAATTTTTTATACTAAGAGTTTGGAAGGGAATGTTGAAGATATTCAAACTATTTCTTTGTCTAGGAATTGTTCTTAATAGGTAGCGATCTGATCTGGGCTTATAAAACAAACTGTTAAAAGCTCTTATTTAGTCCTCATTTTCAGCTCAGTCTGACAGATATTTTCTCAGAGCTGGTGATTCAGATTGCAGCAGTTTTCCCTGGAAGGAGGGAGTGTGCACATATTTATTCTTCCTTTTGAGCTCTCTTCCTCTCAGGGTAGGCAGCAGTGAAATGCAATCTCTAGACAAGACTTCAAACCCCATGATTCCTTGGGAGAGCATGCGCTGAGAGCTTCCAGTTGTCAAAGTGCTCTTGCCCGACTGGTCGGCTATTTGTCATATTCCAAACCCGAAAGAAGAAAATAAATATACTGTCCTTTTATTGACCTTTAAATACAGAAAATCCAAAGGTAACTGTTCCTTAAAAATTTCTGTGTTGACTGTGTGGGTTACTGCATGCAAACAGAGCTGGTATTGCTGTGGGGATATAGATTTCCTGTACTAGATTGTAAATTTGTAAAAATACTTACACCAGCAAATAATCAAGAGGTACTGCATATTAGTCCAACATTAGACATTGGCTGGCCTGTCTTTCAAAGTCATTTATTATCCAGTGTTTTTCCATTCAGGCTGGCTTCATTCATTAAAGGTAGGTCTTGACCTTGACAAGAGGGTTGAACTGCACAGTGATTTTTACCTTTAAGAAGCAATGTGCAAGGAAATGCGAATCACAGGTCCTTAGGATAAAGTTCAAAACCAGCTAGTTAAGTCAAGGTACATATTTGAAGCAACTGCTCTGCTAGCCACTAACGTGGTGACTAACTGATTTAAATATACTTTATTGATGACAGAATTTTAACATTTCAGCTGGTATGTTTTTTTTCTCTCAATGTATTTTTATAGTAATAGCTCAGAACCAGGGGAGAGGGATACATATAATCCTTTTCTCTCTCTGATGTGGAATCATCAGTAGTTTTATGTAGCATTAGGAGTAATAGTGATTTTGGTAGAAGTGAAGGTAATGGAAAGTTACGCGGAGCTTGGTATATTCTGGCTTACTGCGGTATTGCTTTAAACTGCCTCGCAGGGTTTTCTGCACTCCCAGCAGCAGCAGCAGCAGCAGTGCTGCCCGGTGCAGATGCAATAGTTCAGTCCATCCTTCTTAGGAGCTTGCCTTAATGTTGTCTCACTGCTTAGTCTGTTCGGGAGCCCTTGCTGCTCGATTTGCATATTGAACTGGTAAATAAGGGGGAGCATAAGCAATAACTTAATTGATAGCAGAAACCTCTCCTGACATTCATTTTAACTAAAACGTGTGTGTATGGCTCAAAGAGATTTAAAAGAAAGAAAAAAAGAAACCAAAATGCTAGATACACATAAACCATCTAAACACTGCTGATGTCAGGAAGGACAGTGTCATCAATTTCACGCTTTGCCACCTTTCTTAAACAGTCAATCGATTTGGCTTAACTTTACTGGGTTACATGAAAACAACAATCCTAAAAATGCAGTCTTGGGCATGTACATGCCATATGATTAACTCAACAGAAATGCAGTTAAGTATTCAGCTATGGCCATCTTTGACATAGTTACTCAATCAAACTAAGTGATTTGGCGCTCATTTAAAATACTTTGGGGATTTAAAATGATCTCGTCAATTGACTAAAAGCCTGCAAAATGTTGATATTCCTGTTGTGATTGTATACAATTGCTGTTAATTGATGTCTGTATTGCATTAGTGCTACTGTGTTTCCAAACAATAATAAAATTATATGATCTGCGCTGTTCCTTATGAAGCACCTTTTCTACCAGATATGACTCAATCATTCCACAGTTACTTTTTAAAGCTTAAACTTATATACTGATTTAGCAAATAATTTGCATAATTAGTCTGTGTCGTGTGCATATAAAGATTTTTTTTAACATGCAGCATCTCTATATCTTAAGTATTTTTATTTTCCCTTGGTTTATTTTTCATTTGAAAGCATCAGAAAGATCATAGTCTAGTGATACCTCTCAGATCTGCTAATTTTGACCTAATGTTTTTCTAATGAACAAATTGCCGATTTCATCCATCCATCTATCTATCTATCTCTTTATTTATTTGTTTATATATAAATAGAGCAAGCAGATGTACCTTCAAGTAAAGGACTGCTTTGATGTAAAATAGCATTTTACACGGAGAGATCGTAAGGTCACTGAAGGCGAATAAAACCCCGGTCGGTGGCTTTGTACGTGGAGTGTCTCCACCCCCCGCTCCCTCCCTTCATCCCTCCATCCCTCCCTCCCTTCCTCCCTTCCCCCGGCTTTGCCATCGCCCCTCCTGCCCCGAGCCGGCAGGGAAAGGGCAGGGAGCGATTGTGCAGCGAAGAACCGCTCCCGTATCAGTGCGAGCTGTCGTGTGTGCTTTCTCTCTGATAAATCTAAATCATTGAAAGCTTGTTTGTTGGTCGAGGAAAATCGGTACCCGGCTCCTTTAAAGGTCCCCTAATAGAAAAGGGGGTGGAGAAGAGCGAAGACTGGTGTCTTTTTAACCTTGCTGAAGGACGCAGCAGTATTTATTGACGTATGCAAATAACCAGGGGGAGGAGGTGGAGGAGGGTGCTTGGAAAAACAGGAACCAGAATCAGTTTCTCATTGCAGGGTGAGAGCTCTGAGTTCCGGTGTAAGAGAAAAGAGACGTGGCGAAATTGCTGTATATCTCTGCCCTATAAGCACATCTCTCATTTAGACTGAAGGGAAACAAGGCATCAAAAAGGGTGAAGCATCTTAAAAAATCTTTTAAAGGCAATCTAGCACGATCAAAGGTTACATATTCCTAAATGGGGGAGGGGGAAGATTACGGGTTTGCCTTGCAATTTGCTGTAGCATAGTACTAGCAGTAGGACGAGATTTTTGGCCGGCAAATGATTAAAACAGACTGGTTTGTGGTATGAATGGCAATGTTAATAATCTGTCTTTGTGGTTTTTTCCCCTACTGTTTCAGCTGCGCAAACCATGCAGGATGATTTACTGATGGACAAAAGCAAAGCCCAGCCCCAGCAGCAGCGGCAGCAGCAGCAACAGCAAGATCCAAACTCAGCAGAAGCCCCCTCTACACCCATCTCGTCGGAGACACCCAAACCAGAAGACAACAGTTCAGTGACTAGTATCGGCACATCGGCTCCTTCCCAAAATAGCAAGGAGAAGATGCAGATGGAGTCTCCCATTTTGCCTGGCTTGAGCTTTCACCAGCCTCAACAAGAACCTGCAGCCGGCACCTCCTTGTCTCCCTCCTTTGGCAGCACCTGGTCTACAGGGACCACGAACACGGTGGATGATAGCTTTTTCCAAGGGATTACTCCAGTCAATGGGACAATGCTTTTCCAGAATTTTCCACACCATGTCAACCCTGTATTTGGTGGCACTTTCTCACCTCAGATTGGCCTAGCTCAGACTCAACACCACCAACATCAGCAGCAGCAGCAGCAAGCCCAGCAGCAGCAGCAGCGGAGGTCACCTGTAAGCCCTAATCAGGCACCTTTCGCCCAGAGAAATGCTGCTTACAGCCATCAGCCCATCATGACCAGCAAACCGTCTTCCTCCTCTGCCTCTTCTTCTTCCTCCTCCAGCTGGAATAACCATCAAAACGCAGCTTGGAGTACACCTTCCAACCCTTGGGGTGGGCTGCAGGCTGGTAGGGACCCTCGAAGGGCAGTTGGAGTGGGGGTCGGCGTGGGAGTGGGGGTCAGCGTACCCTCCCCCCTCAATCCCATTTCACCCCTTAAAAAACCGTTCTCCAGCAATGTCATTGCCCCTCCGAAGTTCCCACGGGCTGCACCCTTAACCCCTAAATCCTGGATGGAAGACAACGCGTTCAGGACGGACAATGGCAACAATCTGTTGCCTTTTCAGGTAAATGACTACGTGCACCTTCTGCATGGTGACAGCTATCACGAATCTGTGGGGTTTTTAGGTGTGTATTTCATGTTACTGTTCTGAGAGGCATTTCCATAACTCAAATTTGCATCAAATAGTCACTTTATATGAAAGAAGTGGGGTTGAACCCAGGGGCTGCATAAGATTTCCAATTCTGGCTTAACATTTATAGTCTTATTTGTCTTGTAACTTATTGTTAAATGTGATAGGGCTTTTTTTTTTGTTTTGTTTTGGTTTTTTGCTCTTTTTTAGCAGTTGAAAGGTAGTAGCCTTCATGAAAAACAGATTTGGCAGACTGCATTTTCTTAGTGCCGTGTTAAAATTTTTTTTCATATTCTCCCATGTGAGAAATTGGAAATGTTAAAATTCCTGGCTTCAGTTTTCTAACTGGGCTGTTAATTTTAACCAAAGATGCTTCTTGACTGGAAATCCAGTTAATTATTTTATCACCATTGAAATAACTAATTGTCCTTATGTTGTGGTGGGTTTTAACAAGGAGTCTGTTCGCATAAGGTATCCATATGAAAAGCTGTGTACCTCTAATATGTACACCCTGCTGTTATATTCACAGTGGACGTTTTGAATACGAAGCAGTGTGGGTGTGTATGGAAAGAGTGGCGTATCTGTCCTTTCCAGTAAGGAAATGCATAAGACAATTAACATGATTTAGAAATGGCAGGGAGGTATTGTATAAAATAAACCATTTTATGCTGTTCAAAATATTTGCAGAGAAGAGAGACAATAGGACACGACCTTCAGAGCCATATTGCAATGGAGTCTATTTACTAGCTACATAGCTCTGAAATATTTAAAGCTGCAGTGCCCTTCACTGTTTTTTTTAATCTGTGACGACAAAGCAGATCAATTGCAGCTGAAACTGGGCCACATAGAAGATTTGCAATTTTAATGCAGAATGAAACCTGTCATGGTGTGAAATCCATTTTAGGTTGAAAAAAAGCAGAGCGTGCACTTGCAGTTATATCTGTACAGCTGAAGTGAATCTCAATTTTTTTCTAGGTTAGCTTTTTCGGTGTCAGACAAGTCAAAATTTTCTGCTTTGAAATACATTTAAATCATTTATATATTCTTACTTTTTAGGTAATTGTTTTCTCAATAAAGTATGAACTCTCAAAAAATTTTTAACTTACCAGTTTGGTAAGAATAGCATTTAGATTGACACTTAGTATTAGAAACAGTAAAAAAGGAAATCAAAGAAACACACCGCCACCCCCATTATTTTAAGAGACTGTTGAAGTAAAATATATACAGTCCCGTGCACTTTCCAGTCCCATTCAAAGAGGGCACTTTATAGTCAGCCCTGAAATTTCATTTTGCTGCTTCATTCTGTTTAAAGGGAGAGTTGCAAATTTTTTATTGGCTACCCTAGATGAAGGCGGAGTGGCTTCTGGTGAACTGCTGGTTAATGTCTCTGAAGGACTGAAGTCTGCAGAAAGATTACACTTGAGACACAGTATGCCTGGTGCAAATACTATGTTGCACAGAGCACAGCCACACAAAAGCTAATGAATATAGCTCCCAGTCATTTTTTAGGAGTGGGAATGTGTTTCAGTTTACAATTATTGTTAATTGTCTACATGTAAGACATGACAAATTTTTATATATTCGAATTAGCAGGGAAAACAACAGTAAATGGTCTTATTTTGGTGGTTTGGTTGCTGAGATACATCTTTAATGAATACACAAGTTTATTATTGTAACTGTAAATTGTCACAAAATAAACTGACAGATACTTAGTCATCACTCGGAAAAAAAAAGCAGATAACTGCTTTCAAGGAAAAGTTCCTTTGATTTTAAAATTGAGGTTTTGAAAAACTAATATGTAAATTTGGAAACTTGTTTTCTTCTCTGTGAGTTTAACCTGGTATTTTCTTGTTCAACTGAAAGCAAATACTTAGGCTACTCTCAGGGCCAGCAGGTATAATAGTCTGATTTCAGAGACTCAGAAAACCTGTGGGGCTTTTTTTGTTTGTTTGGGGTTTTTTTAATATAAACTGCTGAATCTGTTTACAAAATTGTGATCTGGGTTAGCGTTAATTGCTCCTGTACTTAACAAATTGCCAAAGACGTCTTGAAACCTCCACACTACTGATAGGAGGCAACTGTTTAGTTACACTGATAAAAATGAAATTCAAATTAGTCTAAGAGTTTTAATATTTGCTGCCAAGGTTCTGGTTGCCTCTTTTTTCTTCTTCTTCCCCCTGCCCTGAAATTGGGCAATATGTTGACACAGTAAGTTCTGCTTGTCAGCACTATCAAGTAGTTCTGGCAGGTTTATCCGTGTACCTCTGCCACCCTTCATAACTGCAGGTTTTTGAGCTACTTCAGAAATACGTCCCAGTAAACTTTCTAGCAACACACTTGGATGCATTAGCAAGTTCTTTGTGTTAACCTGTTCTTTTATGTTAAGATTATGAGGCTTCCTAAGTAAAAAGAAAAATATTAATATGTTTGCTGTTTGAAAAACCTCAGGGAGAGCTATTTTGTAGTTCAGGTCCTTGCAGTAATCAAAATTTTTAAGGAGACAACTTCCATAACCAAGATTTGTGTTCTAAGTCTGTAATTCTTGAAGACAGTTGATACTCAGCTATTGATATATCTTATTCTAGGAAAAAATGTCCTATTTGAAAATGTTTCTCTTAAGAACATGTATATAAAGCAATGTGGTATTTTCACCCCTGAATTTGAGTAATACTTTAGTGCATCTTGTATGTCAAAACCAATTGGTGTCTGTGCTAAGGAGTTGTGCTGCAAAACATACCAGGAGATTTAAAATATCATTTGGTAGAAATTCTACTGGTGTCTGCTTTGTGCTTGGTGTTGAAAGACAACAAACAATGCTTTGAAGGAGACAGCTTCCATATACTTACTGGGAAAAATTGATTGCAATGTACAAAAAATAGGGAGATACAAAGCCAATAGCTGAAAGGAGGAAGAGAAGTGATCAGCCTGGAGTGAAATGTAATGTAGCAGATAAGAGTTGGAGATGAGATCATGGAAACTGATGTGAAGCTAGGCCAGATAGGAACTACAAAAACATGCCTGTTTTTTCCTTTGGAATATTCTTTGGCTTCTGAGTGGTTCAGGTGAAGGTCCTGTGATTGTGTGGCGAGCAGTAGTGGTGTGCCATTGTGCCGGATGATTCTCAGCTCTGGCGTTTGAGGCTGATGGTAACTGATTGTCCCTGGGATGCAGGCAACAGTTCAGTTCCATTTTACAGCAGAGTGGTGGGGCCTGAAGGGAACCAATGTCATCTCATGCTTCTGAGCTGCTCCCACAGTTCTCTTTTCCTTCACTTCTCTCAGGTAAATACTGTATTTCTTTTGGCTTTTGGCCATGTAAAGATATTGGGACACAGCCTCCTAACCGGGAGGATTGACAGTGCCTGAAATAGACCCTTGGAAGCAAAGATAAGAAATTCTCTTTACAGTGAAGAAGACAGAGAATGAATTAAATGTTTGAGGATCAGTATTCTAATTAAGCATGTCTACTTTGTAGACTTTTACTTATAATAGTACTGTAACAAATTTCCAGAAACTGTGCTAAGTTTTGCTGCTTTCCAAGTAACCTTCTTTAGAAACAATACAAAATACATAGCAATTTGGTGCTCTGAAGATTCTGGCATGCATCAAGTCATTCTTGGCAGCTTTACTGATAAATATTTCTCTAGCAGAAAGAAATAAGATGGTGTTTATTGTATATAAAGATAGTTATAACATGCAGTCTTTTGCAGGGAGACTGAGAAAGGTCTTCGGGGAGGTGTTTTTGTATGGGTTTTTTTCCTCATTGATTTCAATAGGAATTAGTCTGGACCAGATAAAATTATAAGCTAAATTTAGAAATCATATGTAACTTCAATATTTCATGCTTAAATGCCAGTACTAACATTTAGTTGAGTTTGCATATAAATATGTGTATATATGCATAAATATATTGAGTTCAAATCTTGAGATGTTCACAAGTCTAACAAATACAGTTCTGAGTTTATGAGTAGAGGAGTTATACTGGCTAATACACTCTGGTGACTGTCATTTTAAAACCTTTGTTTAAATCGAGTGGGTTTTTTCTGCAAGAAATAGTTGTATGCAATAAGTCTGTTTGAAGATTGTTTTTTAGAACACTGTTATTTCTTTAGTCTAAATTTGGCATTCTGGGATCTGGCTTCTTGACACTTTGGTGGGTAACCACACTTAGTAGTGTTACTCATATCTGAAAATCCATTTCTTAAGATGTAGTCCAATCTTTATTTTTTTCTTACATGATGGCACACAAGTACTGACAGCCTGCAACTTTATGGACAAAAAGAAAAAAGGAAAGGAGAAAATTGCCTAGGTCTGCTGCCCCCCACCCCTCCTTTCTTATATGCTCTGTTGGCACTATTAACTAGCACAATAAGTAGCCCAATTCTGAATATGAAAATGTGAATACGCATGGCATGGTGTCTCAGTAGTCTTCCAGTGTAACAGATACAAATAATACATGACATTCTAGCCATAGCAGTTGTGAAGTATTTTACAATTTCTTGTTAGATTTTAAATTTTATTTTAAATGTCTGCATTTTCAAATTAACTAAAGCATGGTAACAGTACAGAAGAAAAAGCCCATGACTGTTTTGCATTTAAAGTATGATGATTTGAGCACTAATTACTTATTGATTAGTTTTAAGTAACCGACAACCGTAGTTAGGCTGTCAAAGTTAGTGAAGGTAGAGCAAAGGTCTGAGTTAAGTATGCAGCTGATATTCTGATCAACTCCATATGTGAGTGGGGTTTCCTTAAAAACTTTTAAGGTATTGACATGGAAGAGTGAATCAATAATTTTGTCCTGAAGATTGGATAATTGATTTATCTGTCTTTTCTGTAGAAGGGAAGGTGAAGGGCATGGCAGTTCATTTTGCTATTGCCCTTCTTGGATCATCTTTCCCAGTTTTTATCTTTTTGCCCAGACTGCTCTTTAGAACTGAATGTAAGAGGAAGAGAGATCTGGAAAAGTACTGTTTTCAAGTTCCAGGTGGTTTTCAAGGAAAAAAAATGAGTTTGCTGAGTGGATGATGAATATTTCCATTTCTTAGCAGTTGGTAAAATAGCTCTCCTTTCCTTAAGGTCACTCATGAGTGATTCCTGGCAGAAGCATACTAAAGGGAAACTAAAATATAGCACTGTTAAGTTTAAAGGTATAAAGTGATCTTAAACTGTACACATCTGAGTTTGGCTTGGTCTGGGAAGACCACTTTCCAGAACTTTTACATTAGACTGAATAGAAAAACATATACCAAAACTATCCAGTGATGACCTTTGAGAGATGCTCTAAGGTTTTCTGGTCTTTATTATTATTTTTTTGTTGTTCCTTTTTCCTTCTGGTCACTTGAGATAGTATTATGAGTTTGAAAATACTATTCATAAATAAAAGATGCTTGTCCTAGAAATTTAATCAAGATTTATTCCAAATAGTGGCATAAACTCCCACAGGAAATAAGGGCCATTTACAAACTTCACCGTTTTTTCCAACATAAGCATGCTCCTTTGATTTTGGTTTGATCATAGTGACATGTGATACGTTATTTAAGGAAAAGGATCTGTTCAAGACCTTTAGCATAATGGAATTTAGCAGACCTAAGACAGAAAAAATATCTCTTTTCATTTTCCCTATTTCTCCCCACTCTATCTTCTCAACTCCCTGAAATCAGGATTGAAAGCTTTTCATGTATAACTGGTGGTTGCACTTAACTGCTGAAAATGGAGCACCATATTCCTTAGGCACGACAGGGGATTTTTTTACTTGTATTCCATGTCCTCAGAAAAGTATAATGTTTTGTTGTCAGAAGATATCAATAGCTAGATAAAGAAATTCTGTATGATCTTCAGATGGGAGAAACAGTAGGACTAGGTGGAAGTTACTGCCTTCTCCCAGGGCTGATCAGGCTGTTGTGCCCTTCTTGCCTAATCCAGGCGCGGTTAAGTGCCCGGTTAAGCGCCTAGTTTCGCAAGATGCTGCCTGAAGTATTTCTTACCATTTCTCATCTCAACCTACTTGTTCAGTGTGGTGGGGTGTAACTAAAATTTCAGAAAGGGCATGGAACAGAATTTTCTAATTGTTGTTTGCTCAGCAGAAGGACAGCTAAATTTCCCTTTGAACTCTTTCTGGTGCTGTGTAGGATAATAACTTCCCTTCTCTCAGGAAACTTCCCAAATCTCCACATGGATGTAGAGAGATTTTTCTCCCCTCTAGCCAGCAACAAGAATAAATGGAACACGTAGTGTGAGAGAAAAAAGCTATGTATATTTCAAAGCTTTAGGCAAATTTTCCATCCCTAGTAATATTAGTAATTTGTGTATAAATATATGCAAAATATATATACGTACATCTATATTTGTGTATGTATAACTAGTTCATTTTCTCCCACATACAATTGAAATTAATTTTCATTAGTTGTGTTTTACTTTAGAACAACATCGACAGAGTAGGTTTTGCTGTTGTTGAGATAATTTGCCTCTTTTTCATACTAAGCTAAATCTGGTTTTTTGGCAACTGTGATAATTAAAATGTAATAGTTTTCCATTCTCATTTTTCTAACACATATGTCAGAGCATGTTTAGACTTTTCAGTTTTTAGGCTATTGTGTTATTTGATACATTCTGTACCTAAATTTAGGGCACCATTGCCATGTTTTGTTTCATTATTTCTTCTTTATTTAATTTTTCTGTGTTTAATTTTGTAGAAATCTGAGAAATGCAAAAGGATTGCTTTTAAGCAACTGTTAGAATATTGTACATACTGACAATAAGCAGGTGCCTCAGTAGTTAGATGAATGTACAATTTTTGTATATAGAATTATATCTTCATTTGTGTAATCTTTTTATTATTACTTGTAAATTTTAGAATTTTAAAAATGCAAGTTGTGAAGTGTCACAGAAACTTTGCATGTGCGTGTTCAGACTTGGTCAACATTTTCATTTTTGTAAGGTTCAATTATATTATTCTGTCTCTTCCTACAAGTTACCAGTAGCATTTGAAAAACACAACTAGTTGATGCCTTCCTTATCCTCATTGTTTAATGTGGCTTTGTCCCTTTATTGCATGCTTCTCAAGCTCATTACAGAGATAAAATTGTCAATTTTTCTAAGCCCCTATAGGAGAGAAGCACTGTGCCAATCAGGGTAGATACTGATCTGCTTTGTCACAACAGTGTTAGGAGAAGGGGTGATGTCATCTCCGTTCTACAGATGTAAATAAGAGACACAGGGTGTGGGGACTTAATTTGCTTCTCAGTGTTCAATCTGAGAATACTGAAAAGTTGTAGTTTTTTTCTGAAATATTTAGGATATAGGTATTTGAGAGCAGAACATACACTGAAATCTGTAAGTTTGATGTTTGTGTGGATCTCAAGCATCAAAAAGTGAAGACAACAAATTGTCACTTGTGAAAAGTTTTAGTTCATGTTACATGCCAATTAGGAATTAAGAACATTTCATCAGGGAAGATAAAAGAAGCAAAATATTTAATTTCTTTAATAGACACCCACTTTTCCTTCAGCTGTCTATGTCATTCTCTGTACATCTTCTAAATGCTGGAGAAGTCTTACTCCTGCACTTCCTAATTATTTTTTTTTTAATGGCTTTGCAAAATTTGCAAGAATTGCAGTTTCCGTTTAAATTCCTAGAGTCTAAACCAAATACTTAAGCAAAATAACAGATTCTGTTGCATGTTAGGATGATGACCTTCATATGATTCATCAGCCAAGTTAGACTCTTTTGATCAAATGTACAGATTGTTCTTGATTTAACAAAGTTAACGGAAGTTCTGTGTGCAGAGCACAAACTGCCAGTGGGTTTCAGTTTTGGGCCAAGTGTGGATTTGTAGGCATGGCACCTTTTCTTTGTTTTATCCACCCTTGAACTGTTCAACTCCCCTGCTTTCAAACATCCCTTCTACTTCTTCCTGTTTCTGATTTTTTGGTCCCTTTTTTAACTGAGCCTTCTCAGTTGGGTTGGCCTCTCCTATTCTGCTTTCCGTGTCAAAGCTTCAAGTTACAGGGGAAGGCCCAATAAATCCCTGTAGGCGTAAGAGGAATCATGTTCACTTACTCTGTGGGAATTACTGCTGTGCAAACTTAATAGCATGAGGGGTTTTAAGTGGGTTTAAATAAACTCAGGGAGAATGGAATTTTCAGAAATATTAGCTAGAAGTTCTATATTCTAAAAATCTAGAAATTTCCACCAAGTGATGATTTAGTCTGAATTTGCCAAACTGATTTTCTTTCCCCATCCCCACACTGGGCTTCCACAATGTGTGACTTAGAACGGGTTTTCACACAGATTGACAGAAAAGCACTTCTGACATAAATGAGAAAAGCATTATGTCTTTAACATGGATGTTTTATATATGATTTTATTTTATGTCATAATCGTAAGTGGATGTTTCAGTGAAATTTGTCTTTCCTGCATGGAAGAATCATTGCGGAGCTGCTCATCTTAAAAAGATTCATCCTAAAAAGTTATTTTTAGCAACACTGTAAGCAAGTTAAAGCTGATCTTTTAATGAGAAATGTCAAGCAAATGACATACATGTCACATATAGGCATATATATATATATGTTATCTATAATGTATTAAGTTTCTGAATAAATATCTTCTGTATGTAAGAATGGGTCTTCAAAACAAAGAAAATCACCCACTAAAGCTCTCTTAGTTTTAGTCTCAAAGTGATAAAGGTTCTTTCTTTGCAAATAAGACTTACTGTGGAATTGCTAAAATAAAACAGAACAAACATTTTGTTTTAAAACACTTTAATGGTTAAATATTGTTTTGGATTAAATAAAAATTCCTAATTCCTTGCTGGAAGTTGCTGCTTCATTCTGCAAGGAAATGTGTTAAAAGCATTAATGAATCAGCATGAAGGTAGCTAATGTTACTCCCATTTACTACGTGACCTTTACAGTAACTGTACGTTTGTAAAGGGTTAACAAGTGATTAATATATTAACTGATTGTCCAGCATCTTAACAGAAGTCTTATAACCAAATATCATATCATCTATTGATATGCTTAGTAAGCATTAAGATTGTAATAACCCCATGTTTGTAAAATACTTATAGCACATTTTGTACATTTGAGATTTTCTTTAAACTACTTATAAAGATACCTTTTAGTTTTAAGTCATGATGTCCATAACAGTCTGACCTAATTATTTCATCTCACTAAATAATTCTCTTGCTTATGTATTCTTTCCAGGATCATATTGTTTCTTCCTGTGACAATTGAAAAAAAAATTAACAACAGTGAAACCTCTCATAGTAACTGAAAGGGCTTTGCTTAAAACTCACAAAGCCCAAAGCCGCAGCTGACTGTGCTACTGTGTAGGAAGAGTAAGGCAGAACAAGAGTCAGGAACGAGAAAAAATAATGCTTTTATAGTACAGAATGAAAGGGAAGCTGTGGTATCTTCAAATATAGCAATTCAAGTTGATAATATACCTGTTCACTTTCTGTGGATGAGAATTTCTGCAAATAAAATCTTGTAAAGTTTGGATAGATTCAATGTTTAGTGGTAAAGGTCCTCAGACTGGTGGCTCCTGCTACTTTGGCTGCTAATAAGCAAAGCTGTACCTTAGACTTCTAAGAAAAAACCCAGCAGATTTTATAAGTGATGTTTTGATGCAAGTTTCTGCAGACAGTTTTGCCTCCCTTGTCAAAACAGGAACACACTCTTCTGACATGGTTTCATAAAGTAGAAATAGTAGACTACTTACATAACAATTTTTTCTTGTTAGGCAAGGGAGAAGTAACTGATGTGTGTGCCATTTAAAACTTCTTGAAAACGGATTGTAGTAAATTTTGCAGGTTTTTTGGAAGGCTTCGCTTTCTAGAGAAACTGGAAAGTTTTCTTGCTATTTCACTTGCATAGTAGCCTTGTTTGAATATAAACTTGAGCTGATGAATGCTTCAAAACATAGCTCAGTCTTTGGCTCCACTGGATATGTAGAGAAAGGGGAATTGCTTAAAAAGAACAAATACAGTGAAAATAGCTCTTTTATGAATGCAGGTGAGCATTGATGCAAAAGGCAGCTGCACTAGATGCATAGTTTTTCACACAACCTGCAATTTTGTTTGCCTTTTCACACTGAAGATCTATATTTGTAGTTTATAATTGTCCAGAAAGGAACTAATAAACAGTTGTATTTCTCCTTTCCATGCAATATTTTCTGGTTGATGAGGTCCTGGTTTACACAGAAAATTGAGTCCTTGAGGTCATGACCTTGTAGTTAGTGCTATTTAATATCAGCCTGCTTTGTTGCAGTTCTTCAGTGGTTTCTGTATGATGAGCTGATCTCTGTGTTGATGATATCTGACAAATATTTTTATTGTGTTCCTACTCTATTAACCAACGCTAGTGATAAAACTGGTCTCAAGATTTTCCCTGAAGAATTACTCACTTTTCTTTAGCAGATTCTGTTTAGCACTAGCAGTTCTTTTCCATTTTGCCTGTTTTTTTCTTACCTCAATTGCAGTAATTACCTTTTTTTTCCCGTTTACATGGTTACTTTGCCTGTAGCACCATATGAATTGTTATGTTAAAATCCTTGTTAGATCAGCCATATCATAATCTTTCAAGAACCAAAGACCATATTTCCAGGGTATTGCTTCAGTACCATGTAGTGCTATGCTATTTCTGCATTGTATTTCTTAAGAGAAGAAATCCTTGAATTTCAGTCATAAAAACTAGCAACAGTGTTTGTCATCTATAGTTTCATATTCTGCTTCAGTTATTGCAGTTCTTTCCTTTTTATTTTGCTGGTCAGATATACACAGTACTGACATCCCTACCTGGACTGCTTTAATGGTTCCACTGACTGCCCCTTACTGACTCTGGCTCCTTTTGATTCGGGTGTTCCCATACACCTTGTCTGTTATTGAACTGGAGAGGTGATACTGGTTTGTGTCTTACTATTTACCTCTATTTTCTGTTTACCCTTCTTCACCTGATTTTCCCCTGTGAGCGTGAGGGAGGCTGCTTTATTTCACCTGACTTTTTCTGATGTGTTTTACTTTTTTTATCAGTCTTGCTTGACTTTTTTCTAGGCATTTGTTGTCCAAGGTGCTCATGCTGACCTTCTTACAGTTTCCCTGAATATATGTGAGGGACCCTCCTGGTTCTTTCCTTCTAGCAACACTTCTTAAGGCGCCTGTCAGTCTTTATTACCTTGTACAAAAAAGGAGAATTCGGTTGCAAATCAGGCAGGCTTTTATCTCAAGACATTTTTCCTGTCTGGAGCAATCTTTACTAAATTTGCCACGTGATAGTCAGTTTAGCTCTTATAACGTAAAAAGTAAGTGCTTTTCCTGCTCCTATGAATATCCTTTTCAATTTCTGCATAAAGAAGGTTTCCTTTTGGTTAACTGCCTGTTCATACTTGTATATCTTGTAAGTGATTTTTGAATTATTTTAATTAAATCCAAATGTGCAGCAGCAGTAATTTGAATGCATAACACCTAACTGACAACAAAAAACTGCTCATGGCTTCTTCTCATCTAAGAGGAAGAAATATCTGTTCTTGTTATTTTAAAGAATTGTAACATTCACACACGTTGTTCATGATACAGTTATTCTTTTCCTCATATTCTGTGTGCCTTTAAGTCCCTTAGGCAATGAAAGATGCAAATATGCATAGTGTGATTCAGTTACTATTTTAATATATTTATCATGCAAAGTAATATAGTTAATACATTAATTTTGAATTTGTTATTAAACTGATTTTTTTTATACATGGGATGATTCAGTACTTGCAACTGGAAAAATTCCTTTGTTTACAAAATTTAATCTGAAATGGAATTGCTTGTGTATAATTGATTTGAAGAGTTGCTTCTGATGAAAACATTATTTTGGACTGGGTGGTTTGTTTTTTTTGTTTTTTTTTGGTTTTTTTGTTTTGTTTTGTTTGTTTTTGTTTTGTTTTGTTCTTATTCTGCCTTGTCTTCCTCTAAGAGGAGCTTGATGTTATGAGTGGTCTTTGGATTGCTACTGTCTGCTGTTTCCTACCTGTTCGGTTGCATATATGCAGCCTTTGGTGATTTTGCAGATGATCAAATACTTCATAGCAAATATTCTTAATTTAAAATTTCTAACATAATGACACTTAGGAAAAGCTTTGCCTCATGTGGCTATACAGGAGTCTCAACTTATCTTTAGAAATAGGTGTACAGCTTGAGAGAGCCTGTAGTTCTATTTCGCTTACAAGAAGGTGGCTGAGACAGCTTGGGATTCTATGATAGATTATGCCCTTGATCAAGTCCCTGGATGGAGAACATTTGCTGCCTAACCCTTCTCAACCCCTGTTAGGAAGAAGGTGACTGAGTGGATTTTTGTGTGCCACAATTTGTCATGCATATTAATCACGCTGTAATAATATGAAGTTAGGCCTTGGATAACTCACGTGAGTACTTTTAGTAATTAAAAATATATTGCAACTAATAGATGAAACATTTTCTTTAAATCCTGCTGAATGCAAAGTGACATCACGCTGAAAATGTCACCTCCTCGTCTTTTCTGGGAACCGAAACACGGTGAGTGCTTCTGGCCTGGTTTAGGTCTGTGCATAAATATTGGTAGAGGACCCCAGTTCCCCCCCCTGCCCTTACTGAGCAACTATCCCCACTATTCTTAGCTTTTTATTAGTTTCTTTTTAAAAGTGAAGGCCTATATTTGCATTGAAATGGAAAATGACTGTCCTCTCTAAGGGTAGTTCTCCAGACCTGTAGGAAGATCTTGTCCTGTGTGAACAGATAAAATGTGTTGCCTCTCTTGTGTTGAAATTGCTGTCTGGAGTTCTGACACCTACAAGATTTTTGTTCAGGAGGTGCTATTTTCTGAGCACAACAGAAATGGAACAGGAGCCTGACTTGAAATGTGCCAGTTAGGTATTTTTTTAGTCACATTTTTCCTAAAAGCATAATGAGTTTGGATGAGAGACAAGATTTTATTTGTCATCAGGCTTAAACATTTCAGTGACACCTTTTTTTTTTTTTTTTCAGTTTTAAAATTTCTTTGTCTCCTTTTTTTTTTTTTTTTTTTTTTTTTTTACCTTACCAATACATCCTGTGTCACTGATGGTCAGTAACTCTAGACAAAACCACTGTTTCTGTTTCAGAGAAATCCTTGAGTCTCCTTTGCTGTGGTGGCCATAGTAAATGAAGCTACTGGGCACTGGTGCTCAGGCATCTGTTTGACAGTGATTACTTGTATTCTTTTCTATCTCTCATTTTGTCTCATTATGCTCTCATGCCATGAGACAGGCTGTAAATCTTTCTGAGACAATAGCTTCCTTATACAATATGTCTCTACTGTCTTTTACCTTCCGTGGTCCAGACTGCCAAGTGTGATCATTCAGATCCTTTCACACTGTAGCACTTCCAGTACTCCCTTCTCCTTTGCAGCTTTGCTTTCATCTTGTGATTTGAGGTTTGCCCTGAACTTGTGCTGATTTATCTGGCAAGTAGTTCTTAGGTCAGTGTTAGTTTTTCCTTGCTGTGGGACACAGGCAACATTCTACTGAGCAGAGGGGTAGAAGCCCAAAGGTAACTTGTCAGTGCTGAACTCTTGCACAGCGGGCCAATGAACCAGTTAAATTATGTCATTTTAATAGCTCAAGGGTATAATGAATGGCCTTGTAAATTCTACTGCTGACAACTTTTTTTTTCCACTTGCTTGTTTTTGTGAATTGATGGTCATCTTGGGTGTAACTGCTCTAATCCTATATTTTACAAGTGTTAAAACCATTTGTTACTGGAATCAGTAACTATAATAGAAAGTGGATACATCAGCTTTTTGAGATGCATTCAGCAGCAGGACTGATGAGCAGATTTTTATCTAAAGCATCCCAATGAACAAAATATGACTAAACATAAATCCTGTCAGCGAGTGCTCAGTCAGTTGTACTGTCTGCAGATCATTCCCTACATTAGTGTAATGAGTGTAAGAATAATAGATGTTTTGTAGATTCTCCTGATTTTTTGGTTGTTGTGGGTTTTTTATTTGTTCGGGGTTTTTTAAAACATTGTTTAATTACTTTCATGGCAAAATTATTATATTTGTGTTTGCTGGTAAAAAATGATGTTTCTCCACTGGAGCATTAGGTTAGCTGGTGTAAGCATTTGAGTAGGTGCTTTACTGTTGTTGAATCTGAGGTGGAGAAATAACACTAGTGATCACGTAAGTAGATGCTTGGCATATTATAGAAGTCCATATTGGAAGAATAACTAAGAGTGCTTCAAAGAGCACAAGAAGTAGGCTATTGCTTAGTAAGGCTCTAATGAAAGAAATGAATATAATATAGAATATATATATATATGCATGTATAGTTTGTATCTGAACAAGTAGGCCCATATTATGGTTTGTTCCTTGCAACTCCAAAACATGAATTGCCTACACCAGGGGAACAGTTAATGTATTCCTCTCAGTCTGTTCTGTAGTTACCACCTCTATTTAGGAAACTGCAGGGTAATTTCAATTACTTTCCTCCCTGCACTTTGCAAGCAAATATTGAATATTCAGTAACTTGGCAGGTTATAATGTTTTAAGTGATTATGATGCCAAGTCTTATGGCTATAATGACTGAAGTTTTTTATATATGTTTTGGGCAAGTATTAAGTGTGTACAGAAAGGGGATCTCACTTGCAAAGTAAAAGGACATTTAAACTGAATAATATAATTTGTATGCATTTTTGTAATTCTGTATAATACTAGTTTTATCTCTTCCTATTTCTGAAAATTGCAAACATTTCACTGAAAGATTTTAGTTTTCTTGTAACATTTTAGAACTCAGAATTTATAAGGGAGTAATACAACTTTACCTTTCTTTATGGAAAAATTGCTTGAATAGGTCAGATTTCCAAGGCTTTTGGATTGAATCCGAGTTCTTGCGTGTTAACTATAGAAGTTTATATAACACAAGGTGACTAAATATTGTTAACTAGTGTTTTGAAATTTTTTTTCAATTACATGGAAATGCTTTAATAATCTATATGCAGTTAGGTATTGCTTTATATTTGTATTAAACTTTCTCATTTTTCTTAAAATCTTTTCAAACAAGCTTAAAAAAAGTCACCTTTTGCCCAGTGAACTTCCAAACACCTGTGAAAATAAAATGTGCTACAGTTGTGAATGAGGAGAGACAAATGTATGAGAAGTTGATAAGTATCTTCTGTGGACATTCCAAGAGCAACAATTACATAAGGAAACATTCCCTTTTTGTTCCAGTAAGGGAACACAGTAAATGCAGCTTTAACACTATCCAAAATTAACTGGAAAGACCAAAAAAGAGAGTGGAATTAAAATAAAATTCCATTAAGACTTAGTACTAGTAGCTATGCTGTGCAGTTCTCCATTATGGGCATAGTCACATTTACCCTGTTTTTCCATCCTCCCTACATCTTATGCCTTTTTGTTTTGTTTTATTTCATATTTTTATTAAATCCAGTATAAGGAAAAAATTACTGAAATTTCTGGTTGTTCTAGTTCTGCTTGCATCTGTGTTGTCAGTCATGTTGCTATTGGCAGCATTCCAGTGCCAAGCTGCAAAGGAAGTAACACTTGCTATTTACAGTTTTTTGATTCTTTTGCAAAGTGATCATATTACTTTATCATGTGAGCATATTCTTCAGATTTCCTATATTTTGAGAGTTGGTTTTTTTTAGACTTTATGGAGAATGCAAGTGGGATTGCATCACAGCAGACGCTGCTAGGAGCTAAAGACTGCTCAGCGAGCATTTAGAGCGTGCTGTAGGTGATCGTTCATGTGCACCATCATGGCATATTGAGCGTGTCCCAAGCCAAACTTCTGCAATACTTTTTTTGCAGTTGTTTTTGCTACTTTGGATTGGGATACTGGTGGGAGACAAACTTTTTTTCCTCGTGTTCTTAGTAACAACCCCTTCTGCAGGTGCTATAACAGAGTGAGTGAGCCCAGTTTAAAACAGTGCTGGCATTTTACCCTGTATTTATTCAAAGCTGTGCTTCCATTGACTTCAGCTTTAGTTGGCAATGCTTAGCAATCCTGCGCAACCAGGTCCAGGTTTATGTCGGGCACTGAACGAAACACAGCAGTGACCACAGCGAAGAAGTTTGCATTGATAGAAAGTTGTTTAAGCTGTAAGAGTTTTAGCTGTTCTCTAGGTTCTCATCTCATTCTTCTGATCAAAATACCACGCATATTGGCTAGTACGAATCTAATAAGTAAAAGTGCTGAGACTTCTGCGAGCCTAACAGGAGTTTTGGCATTCTGGGAACACTGAACATTTCAGTAAGAGGAAGCCATCTTATTGCTCAGCAGAGTTGGGTTGCGTTGTGCCACATACTGGTGCAGAAACCTTAAAAATCTAGGGCAGCATAAAAATGTAGAACACTGAAATAAATTACTGAAACAAATATTGTTGAGAATGTAGGAAGCTTGGAAGCTTAATAGCAAGTCAGTTAACAGATGAACTGAAATATGTAGGCACACGGAAATGTATCTTTGGAAGGGTGCAGGTACCTGAGGTTTTGCTGCTTGCACACTAAAATTAGGCAGATCAGGGCTATCTCAGCTCAGTGTGTGTTTTGTGCTATAGATGCCATGCCATCAAGGATTCGACACATGCAGCCATGTTACATGGTTAAGCATTTTGAGTATGGATGATAGCTAGGCAGGGTAAAACGTTTCACCTTTTAACTGTACTTTAATAATTAATCATCAAGTGTCTCTGCTGCCATAATCCTTTGCAGAGACAGAATGAAATTATTCAGCTTCAGTTTTTGGAGCAAGATGCATGTTCTCCATGTCTCTGCCATGGGATATGTCAGTAATTTCCTTTTTTAGTTCATTAGTTCCAATTACTTTGCCCTACCTGTCCGAGCTGAAAGACTTAGTGAGGAGATCAGGCTGTATTAAGATCCTCTTAGCACCTGTTATGGCTGTAGCTGCAAGAAATGGTCTTAGCATTGTCATCCATGATGTAGTCATATATTTTTTTCTCATTCTTTATCTTTCCCTCTCACCGGTAAAGACATAGTTTGTGTATCTACTGGGAGGGAACTGAAGTAGTGCTGGGTATGCCCTGCCCTTACATGCCGGTGCTGTGGGGCTGAAGTGGGCGGAACATTACGGGGTACAACAAATGGGGAAAAGTTCCTTTTATTTCAAATGTTGCACATACTTGTCAATTAGATACTTCAGGTACTGCTGCTTAACCTTTTTTTCATAATTAAGGTAACTTTCAGAATGTCTTTTCCCTTCCTGCAATTTGCTGATGCACTGATTACAACTCGGCCACCTCCTGGAATAAGCAACACAGGCATCTGTCCTAGAGATAAACAGACCTCTTCAAAGCACTGTTTTGATTCATTCCTGCAGTTGGTTCATTATGGGTGTTGGTTGGAGATTGGAGACCTTGGAATAATTATTGTGATTGAGTAATTAAAGACTGACATAATATATATGACAAAAGTGTAAAATGGAGGCAAAATGCACAATGTTGTATTTTCTCATTTTATTTTAGTGTCTTGACTGCGGTCATTTTTGGCAGTTACCTTTTGGTTTTAGTTTTTTAATTAATAGACACTGTATTTTGTGACATTTTAGATCAGACTTAGAAGTAAGATGTTTAGACGTAGAAGGTTGAGACCCAACTCCAACTAAAGCTCCATTTCACTTTGTTATCCTTCAAAAGTCTGATCCTGTATATGCATTGTAATTTTTCACTATGCTTAACATGTACACTTTGAGGAAGTCTATGTCATGGATGAATATATGGATAACAGCCAAAGGTTGGAATTTAAAGTTTTAGGAGCCGTATCTTCTCTAAAAGCTGTTATTACTAAACTGGTTTTCTTTCTTTCAAGACTGGAGTATTCCAAGAGCTGAAATACGCTGCTGTATGCACTGGTAGCTAACAAGGAAGGAGCTGCTGTCTGTACCCAGCAAAAGTACAATCCGACACGGGCAGGCTGGACTTAATCTTTTGCTGACTTAATGATTATTGTGTAGCCAAAGGCAGTGCCTTGTAGCTGGAGATTTCTCTTTTATCCGTAATGTAGTTTATCTAAGTAGGTCTTAGGAGCTTTGTCTTCTCTAGGAAGATATCCCAGCAGATTTTCCAGACTTGCTAGATTTTGAACTTCTGTTCTAAGTTTATTTATTGTGCTTTGTCATTGTGTATTTTATATATATATTCATCTTCATTCACAGTCTTAGTCCCAGAACTTCCTTGCAAAGTTCTCGTGTACTACTAAGGACCGTAATAAATTGTTTTTGTTGTTCATATTGTTTGGCAATGGGTTGGTGGCCTGTGGAAACAATGCAAAAGGCAAATCCGGGAGATGGAACTGTATCAGTTCACAAAACCAGGAGAACCTGTTCAGGCTGTGAAATGAGGAAACATAATCGTGTGTGTTTGTGTGCAGAAGCACCAATCTTCTTGGAAGAAATTGCTGAATTTAGGAAACAATCTTCAAATCTGCTGAGTACAAATGAGTTACTACTGAAATGAAAGCCACTAAGGAAAAGGGTAGCAGCTCTTTTATTTAGGAGCTAGAATGTTAGCCATGACTTGTTTGTTTTATCACCCACACTACAAAATCTGTAGTCAGCATGTGTTATGCACATGCCACAACATACTCGTAAAATCTGTTGTGTCTAAAATTTCCTTTGCTAGATTTATCTTGCTCAAGTACTATAATGGGAAGTGTTATAATTGCCTAGGTAAAGGGTTTTGATTAAATTGATCTTCCTGTAGCCAGTGTAGGTCTGATTTCATCTTCAAAATATATTGCAGTTTTGTATGCCCCTTAAAAGGGAGCATTCTAGCAAGCTTACCCTGCAAGCCTTGCCTCGATGCTGTGTTTTTTTGCTCCTTTTTTTCACGTGTCCATGTGCGCAGCTCCTTGGGAAGTTTTAGAACAAAGTAGGACCTCCCAGGGATTTGCTGCTGTAGTACCATAGTTAAAATATAACATTCATATGTTAATAAAGAACAATTAAATTTATAGGCTGTGTCCTCTTCTGAACTCGTGCCTTCCGACCTCTAAGACTGTAATCTCAGGAATGTTTAAAGCTGAAATAAATTATTATTGTGGCAAAAGCAGCAGTCCTGCCCTTTTGCTCTCCAGAGTTGGTTTTGCCAGCTCAGCTCTGCTACAGCTGTATAGTAAACCAGATCAGGGGACTGATCTCACTGAAAAGTGCACTCCTTAGGATATAAGCTGTATATTTGCTTTCAAATTTTCTCTTCAAAAAGATGTCATAGTTGGGTGTTGAAAATCTGACCTCCTTACGTATACACAGTATGTGTGTTTGAAAGAAGCAAATAGAAAAAGGCAACAAAAATTCTTGCTTTGAGGGACTTATACAGATTCTCTTTAGTCAATTTACTAATATATCACAAAAATGGAATGTTTCTTATGTCCAAGTTACACTTTTCCTTTTTGGTATAGTCTTGCATTTCTTTCAAGGAAGTAAATATGAAATAAAACAAACTCTTCTCTCCTGCAACGTATTACTAACAAGTGGGTTGTTTTAACCAAAATAAAATTTTCTTTAAAAAAACAAACAAAAAAACACACAACAACCTGTTTTGGAGTTTTTTGTTTGGTTTGTGGTTATTTTTCACACCAGGATCTACTTTAGATTTCCTGGGCATACATTTTATTTTATATTGCGGTGTATTTATCCACCTGGATAGGTGAACAAGTACCCTTTTAAATACAGTATACAAGTGTTGGCATTTTAAGCAGCTGTAGAAGTCCTAAAAATTGTCAGCAATGAAACTTGAAATCAGTGAGCTCACTTGAACTTCAGTGCATGGTATAACTTCCAACAGAAATCAAATATTATTCTTTGAACATCACATTTGACTGCCAAAAATGCTCAATAGATGAAATAAATGTGTGAAGAAAACAATGCTAGTCCACTTACAGAAAATACAACATTAGCATGTTGGAGAAAGGAAGTTGGATCTCCAGTTTAGAGTGGGCACTGTGTGAGCATGAGATTTTTGACAGTAAGATGATCTGTATTTCAGAGTTTTCTGTAACAGCAAGCTTTTAATAATGTGTATTTATTTTAATCCCAGAACAGGAATAGTAAAAGCAAACTTAATTTATACCAGTGAATTCATTCCCTCCTTTTTTTTTTATTTAAAGACAATCTAAGAACAAGAGGGTTCAAGAGAAATAATACTTAAGACAAAACTTTTATTACCTTTTCTATGAATGCTTCTGCTGCTTCTCTGAGGATTTTACATTTTTTTCTTTCAAGCAAGGATGTCTTCGAGTAACCAGCACGTGAAAAACATTGTTTCAGGAGTTATGGGGACATATTATAATGAAGGTTTCAGTTTGCACAGTAGAATGTTATACCACTTTATACTATATTATGCTACAATTAATACACCCCCCCCCTTTTTTTAAATTATATTGGTGATAATAGGAAAACTAATGTTTTTTTTTAGAAACAGGCTGACTACAAGGGGCCATTTGGTTTTGTCCTGTTGTGTACAGTACTCTAGATACATGAACACTGGGAGACCATTTCCTCCATGGGATTGTTCCTGAACTTTGAAACTGGTTGTTCTAGTCAGCCTGCTAAAGATTGAGTCTGGTTTTTGTGTTCCGCCTTTTACTTCTATAACAGAAGCAGAACTACAGCAAATTAAAAAAGGGAGATTCAAGCAATTCAAACCAATCTTTGCATGGCTTTTGAGTGCCCTGTTCTGGAAGTGTTACATATTCTAGCTTGCATGTTGTTTAAATTTTTATTTTTTTTTTTTGGCACCTAGTGTACTCTCCTTAAACCTGGGAGATTAATGGTAGACATTTGAAGAATTGCTTGGTACTTTCTGGAACAAATCTGCCTGCTGGCGTCTTGAGCTTTGCTTGCTTCTGCTCTGGTATTAAGGTAGCACAGTGACAGAAGGTAGATGATGAAGCTGTAAACCAGAAGTCTCACCATTTCACTTCTCCAATACAAACACTGATATTGCTTTATATCTAAGTTCTTATTTAAATGATAATATTTAGAATTAGCTATTGTTTGTATGTATATTTTTAGAAATATTGAAAGCCTCTCTGCATAGCTATACTGGTGAAAGCAGCAATTGCAAAATGAAGGATATGATTTTAACAACTGTAGGCTTATATTTGTCTATTTTTTTAATTTTAGAAAGTTCTATCAAGAAGAAACTTGAATTGGATGCTGGAGTTTATGTAAGAAGAAATGAACCTGTGTTAGAAAATTATTTTTTCAGTAACACTTGTTCTTTCCTTCTTTTTTTTTTTCTTCTAGGACCGGAATAGGCCCTATGACACTTTTAACTTGCACTCTTTGGAAAATTCCTTAATGGATATGATAAGGACTGATCATGAGCCTCTGAAAGGTAAACACTACCCTCCCAGTGGCCCACCAATGAGTTTCGCTGATATAATGTGGAGGAATCATTTTACAGGTTAGGAATATTCATATGTCCATGCTTGCTTGGTGTTTAAAGAAAAATCAGCTTTTCAGTATTGCTCTAAACTTTTTGCTAATGAATGAGTTTTCAGTTACGTAAAACTTCTGTTTTCCCATCTTAAGATAATCCTCTCTACTTTAGGAAGATACGGTGGAATGTGCATACATTTATTACAAGTGTACAATCATAATATTATCTAACTGGTGTATCTGAAACAGGGGTTTGTGTGAACAGCTGGGTCTTTTGCTGCAGTCACTTCAAAAGATACGTAGAGCAACTGGAGCCCCATTGTTATGTTTAACATCTTATACAAAGTTTATACCACACTTGTATGGATTATCAGCTATTATATAGGGTTCTAAAACAACCGCTGTATCAAGGTTACTCTCTGCTGTTGTTTCAGGTTTCTTTTAAACAGATTTATCTTAATTTGGATTTCAAATTGCTAGGGGGAGACAAAAGTTATTAGATGGTATTAAGTGCTGGAAAGTGTTGACTATGCTGTTAAACTGTGTTTGTTCTATCAGGTGTAGCACTGGAGATGAAACCGTTTCTAGTACTTAGCTGGTAACAAATAGTGACAGGTGTGGCTCCATTTCATTGAATAAATATTCCAGATCAACCTGCACACTCCTCTGTCTTAATCTTTGATTAGTTACATTTAAAAATAGATACACATTCTTGCTGACTTTTAAGACTGAAGATAGTAGTAAGCCATATCCCAAGGAAGTATTGAACAAGAAATGGTTCCCAAATGCTAAGAAGTCAGGACACAAAGTAGAAATGTAATTGTGTATAGCACTTCCTCTGCTAATGTTTATATACATGATTTTTGATGTCACAGTTGTCTCATTTACTCCCCTTCCCTTTTATATGTTACCGTATATGTTACCATATATATTATATGGTCTAAGGACTTGTACCTTTTTTGCCATCTTTCTGGCTTCTATACTCTCTTCTGTCCTGTGCTTTCCACTGTTACCTTGAGGTTTGCTGTGCTATAGCCTTCGTGTGTCTTTAATTGTTATTCGTCTGTTAAAAATGGCAAGAAGTACTGTTTCATGTCTACTCTGATCCTAGACCTTCAAAATAAGGGTTAAACTGGAACTTAAAAAAGCAAGCTCAACAAAATTACGATTTTTGCTGGATATACGTTACATATGGCTGGCATTAAAATATAAAATAAAATCCAGATTTCTAGTACATAGAGCTAAATATTTATTGTATCTTATTAAATGTATTGTAATCTAGCTGAAACTCTGAAAGTTTTTTAGTCAGTGTTTATATAGATATACAAAAGGAGACTGATTTTTTAAAGACTGAATTTCCATATGAATCCCAGTGTGGAAAAAATGAGAAAGGTGGTATTAGAAATTATGTTGTATTGGATATTATTTGTTGAATATTAATTGTAAAGTTTAAGTTGAACTTTTCTGTTTGCCAGTGGGACCATTAGCCTTACTTTTTCTCTAACAAATGCTTGTGTCACATACTGGATGTGCTTTTCCTAACTAGTTCATTTGCTCATTCAGTGCTGCTCACCTGCTTTGGCCTCCCTGCCTTGTTAATTAGCTCGCTTCCAGTCCAGTGACTGCTGGAGAAGTCTTCTTTACTATTAGTGAGCTCTCTGTGTGTCTGCCCAGCTGCTTTTCTGTTTGTTTGATTGGTTTCCCAATGATGTAGTTAATTCCCTGTCTTGCTTGCTTTTCCTCCTCTCTCTAACTACAGGGCTTGCTTTGCTACCCTCCAGCCTTGGCCTGACCTAGTGTGCACTTTCCTCCTGTTTTCACACTATGCAGCATGACTGGCAGTATTTGTAGGAGCGGCTGTTTCAGGACACTTTCATTCTCCCTTGCAAGAAGTGTCACCTTCCCCTGTGTTAAACAAATCTATGTTACTATTTTAGCTGAATCCTTTTCCTAAAAGCCATTTTTCTGCAAACATTGATCTACTCCTCAAATCACTTTCTTACTGCATTTTTGCTGTTACTTTGTCTGTGAAAATTGGGCTTGACTCTTCTCCTGTACATCCAACATCTTGCTTTTTCTCTGCCAAAGATGCAGAAGGTTTTCAGCTGCTGTCCTCCTCTTCACCTTCCTTACATTTCACTTAACGTTGTCTTGTAAACTCACTTCATTTTTTTCTTATTTATCCCACTCTTCTCTGGCTCTTCCCCTTAATGTAGCAGGACATTTTAGTCTTTTATCACCTTGAGAAAATGATCAATTATGCTTACTTTTGCTTGTTTCTTAAGTTATTGTATTGTTTTCATTTCTTTTCACCTTGAAGCTTTTTGAATGTATTGGTTATGTGCTTCAGCTTGATTTTTTTCAGTTCCTCATAGACATTCCTGCGTGAATTCCTCTTGTGTGAAATTCCAGCTGCTCTTGCTGGAATATTATTAACTTAGCCAGATTTCAGACCTGCTTCCTCTTCATTTTACCACCTCTGCCTTTCATAGCAAACTGAGTGTGTTTTTTCCCTTTAAATCTTTCCTTCCACCTGTGTCTGTGACTTTCCTCTCTTAGATTTGTGCTGCTATTTCTTCTCTAGGTAGACAATAAAACAGCTGCTAAAATCCTGATTTAAAATAAACAAAGAAAACCATGAGATGGCTTTCAAATTACTTTTTTTTCATTGTTCAACTTCTGGTAAACAAGCCTTATTTTCTCAAACAATTGTAGCTAGCAGCACTTACAGGTCATTTGCCACTTACTATCCAAGTTTTTTAATGGAAGAGCTGAAAAATTACTACCAAAATCCTCTGGTTTTGAAAATACAGAAAGATTCAATCCTGGAAAAATTAGACATTTCCTGGGACCTCCAAAGCATGTCACAAAGCCAGTGGAGCTATTTCAGGATCCTTTCAACCTGCTGCTGCTAACAGTTTTCAGCAAACACTTATTTCAGAAGTACTGTCTGTATATGTATTAATTAGTAAAATTTTGCAGGTGCTTTATCTGAAGTTTCAAACTTTGCTTGAAACATTCCCCCTCTTGGCATATGTGTCCCCCTCAGATCCCAGCACATACTTGAAACAAAAAATAATTCTCTTGGATATAGAACAAGAGTTCTAGATTAGAAGGTGAGTGGGATGATTAACGATAAAACAATCCGATGGGAAGACCAAATTGAAATGGTTCTGGTGTATTTTCTTTTCATTTTGGGGTCTGTGTTCCTCGTACTCTGCATTGTTCAGTAGTGGAGAAGCTTGGGGTGAGGAAGGAAGGGTCTGTCCTCCTGTTTATGGTAGTCAAAGCTTCATACTCTGAACCTGAGGTATGGTCTGACTTTGTCCTGCTGGCCATGGAAATTGAGTTTATTTCAAGGTCACCAAAGCAGGTCACTTTTTTTAAAGCGTGATCCACTTGACCTTGAGAGGGCATGTGATTAAGTGACTCTTTTGGGAGGGTGTTGTTTGCAAGTATGGAACAGAGAAAGTCTGACAGATTGTTAGTGCAGCAGAAACTCACTGATCCTCACTCTTGCAATAGTGAATTACTTACACTGAGCGAGTGCTCGCCCAGTCTGCTTGGCAGCCTGGCTTGGTGCTCTCCAGCCAGGGTCACTCAGTTCTTTTTCTGTGTTTCTTGCTGTAAGAGAGATTTGATATCAAGCTCTGAGCTTTCTGATTTAAGTAAATTGCTGGCATATCGATCTATGTTGCATTTTATCTTGAGCCCCATTTTGGGAGAGGGTGCTCAGTGTCAGCTCTTGTTTTGTTTCTGTCTAAAACTGATTTTTCTTGGCTTTTCCTGCCAGATGGATTCCTGTCTTTCTGTCCTCATAATCTGGGAACTGTTGAACTTCACAAATAATTTGTCATTTTCATGCTTTGAGATTTAAGGAATGTAAAGTAATTGAAGAGGAAGTCTTATTTTCTTTTGTCCCAAGGCAGTCAGACTTCCCTACCTGCTTTATCATCAAGACTAGCCCCAAATTTTTCTTCTCTTTCAGTCAATACTCATAAATACTTTTCTTTTTTTGAAAAGGAGGGGGGAAAAAAAGGAAAAAAGTTCACTAAAGGAACTGTTAAGCTTTTTCTAGTTAATGATGAATTGCTGTATATGACCTGGTATAACTGGTTGTTCCCCAGTGATAACAAGGCTGTATGACAGAAATGTGCAGTATCTCGGGAGATGTTTTTCCTGTATGGTCTTACTTATTTTCTGAGTTGCCAATAACATATACACTGAAAAAATATGAGGGACAATTTTGCTTTAATGAGGAAAGAACATATTTTCAGTATTTTATAACCTTTTATATTCATGTACTGCTTCAACCTAAGGCTGTAGGGCAAAACTGAATTACCAGAATAGATAAGTAGATGCTACTTATTACTGACTAGAACATTTCTTTCCTACATCAAAGTGTCTCTGTCTATGGTGTAATATGTCACTGTTGCAATGTTTATCCGTGTCAAACTATTGCATTACAACACTAACAGAGGCATTCTGATCTAAAAAAATATTTTGATCAGTAGTAACTAGCAGCTGCCTTTGTTCTATTTTTAAATAATTAAATAAAATATTTCAGCTGTGTTAGATCATATGCTGTGCACATGTGCTACTGACAGGTCATGAAATTGAATCAAAGTATAAAATTGACGAGAGAAATCATGTCCTTTCAAAATATTTACTTTATATTTACTGTTGCACTAGATAACAGTAATATTTGGGTTTTATTCTAAGTCAGAGTGGAAACAAACTTTGCAATTTGCAAATCCTCACCTAAGAAAAATTCTGAGCTTTTTTTAAATTATCAGTGTGGTACAGCTTTAAACATATGTACAGGGAGAATTTCAAGAGTAAGCTTTATTGAAACTCATTTTAATATCATACTTTAGAAAGATACATAAAGTGTGTGTTGCTTATGTCATAATATTTCAGCAGAGGTTGAGATGTTGAATACAAACATACAACAGTTCAGAGACAGAAAGAGCATCTGTGGGGAAACTTTTTTCTTGATTTTCAGTACTTAATGACCCATATACTTGTGTAATAGGAAACTGAAGTTATTGTGTTATTTCTTTTTTACTGTTGTAAAGACTGTATCAGGTAATATGAAAACTAAGCAAAAGTCAAAATTTCCTGTTTATATTTAAATTAATTATGTTGCGACTGATATTTGGCAACCAAGCGTTTGAAGATCATATGCAACTTAGACAGTGTTGTAGTAAATGTAGAATGTACCTTTCCCTTTCCACTTCGATTTTCATGAGCTTCAATACATGCCACGTGATTTGGTTCAGCTGTAAGAGTTCCTAAGCTTTTTGTAAGCAAAGCAGTGAGTTTGCCACATGACCTGAGGAAAGTGAAGGTGAATGGACCATATTTGTGTTTGCAGTCAGCAGCTGAACACAAAGGTCATGCAAATAGAACAAATGTTGTCCTCCCAGTCCTAGAAATGGGACTACCCTGTTAGAGCTTTTTGCAACACTTTCATTAGAAAAAGGTGCAGTGTACCTGTATTTCCCAAAATCTCGATGCTCATCAGACCCCTTTCTGTAAATGCTCATGAAAAACAGGGTGAGCAGACAGAGTGTTTGCACTAAAAAATCTAATCCTTTTAAAGGAAGCAGACCTGGATGCCATGTAAAACTCTGCTTATTTAAGAAAGTTCTCTGCAATATTTTTTTTCAGTACAGAATATGATCATTAAATGGTTCATATTTCTTAAACAAGTGCTTTGTCCAATGATCCTGTAGTATGATCATACTTCCTAATTCGCTGCTGGCATCTGGCATTTCTTTGTCTTTGACCTGCTGAATCTGTTTTGGGCAGGAGTTTGGGGGGGTTTTATTGTTTGTTTGGTTTGGTTAAAAAGTGGTGATAAAGATACAAAATTTTGCTTCTCTTTATTTCTGTTTTTTCATTGTGCTATTGAAGAGTGGCCTCAAAAAGACTTAAGGCTGTTTTTCTTTTTTTCTTTCTCACTTCTCTACTGTTTTGAGGGTTTTGTGTATTTTAGCATAGATTGCTAATGGAAAAGCCTGCTTTCTTATTGTTTTATTTTATTCCCCCAAAATCCACCAATGAAAATATCGATATTGCTCTTTTGAATAGTTTTAGAACTTCTTGTAGAATGGCTATGTGTGTACATATTATTTTCTACCACTTACCACTACCACTTTCTACACTTACCACTTTACAAAGCCAAATTTATGTTCATCAAGTCTTGCTTCTAAAGTAATAGTATTTTGAAAATATAGCTGTTTTCAAGCTGAAAATGTTTGTACTAGTTAATACGTGTAAGTCCCTTGTGTTTTATTGGAGCAGTGTAATTTACTTATGAAGGCTGCATTTCGTTGTAATGTATATGCTGTTTTATGTTATAGGTTGTTTCCCTTCTGATGGCATATATATGCTTAGTCAGTGATAGGAAGACGTTAGTATCAGCAAGCTTTATTACTGATACTCATACCTGATAATTATACACTTCTGTTCACATTGCTGCAATATGTTTTTGTGCAGTAAAAATAGGTGAACACAGCAATAATTCTTATTTCCCTTCTGACAAACAATAGTACTTTTGTTCTGCTCGGTATTTTAATTTTTTTTAAGATCTGTAAGTGTAGGTGTCTAAATTATGGGTGTGAATAAATGGCAGATAGACTTAAAAAGGGTGAGGGAATAAATCCAACAAACTTCCCTTATTTCTTGTAATTCTTTATGCAGACTCTTGCTCACAACATTCTTGGTTTTGAAATTGTCTTTGGCATGTATGTTGAGTTAGTCTAGCATCAGTTTCAGGTGTCTAATTTTGGGGGAAAAAGGAGACAGAATGGTCTGAGGTCTACTTGGGTAGAAATTATTACAATTCTTATATATGCACACAAATGCTTCTTGCTTTGTGGCCATTTGTGAATCGTGGAGTAAAGACTCATGGTTGAGCCGGTGAGGGTACGTGTGTGTATGTGTGGAGTCATGGGTTGTGCTGTAAACTGGACTCCTGAATACATGTGAATCAAAAGAATAACTTTGTTTTAGATGTTTGAGGTTATGTACTCATCTTCCTTTGATTTTTGCCCTCTCTGCGTCTAAAGTTTGCTCTACTCACTTGCTACCTATCCATCCAAATATCTATAGCTGGTTTTGAGTGCCTTTTGTTGGCATCCACTTGGAAATCATTTGCTAGATAAGAATGATAAAGGAGGGATTATTACTAAGGAAATGTAGCAGACCTAGTCCTGTTGCCAGTTTCCTTTGACCTTGCCACTGGAATATGTAATCATAACTTGTAATTGGTATCAACAGTGGTCTTAAAGAACTATGTGAGAGGAAGTTCTCATTCTGAGCAAGTTCTCATTCCCAGAAAGTTCAGGACAGGTCAAAAGCAGGCCAGCTTTGCTATTTTCTAGCAAATCTTATGCCAAATACCAATTGCTGAATTGGTAGGAATGGTCAGTCTTGGTGAAATTCATGAGGTATAATAGTGCAAGAAGTTTTACTCAATATATAGTCAGTGAACATTGTTTCTTGGAATGTGGATTGTGATTTGACAATTATGAGAAAGGTAACTGTAATTTTAAAAGCCCTTCACCGAGTAAGTGTTCATGTCCAGGAGCTGATTAGGGTTTCACAAGTTCAAGGAGACATAAAGCTCTTAGAAAATTAATAAAAAAGAAAATGAAATAGTGGTAAAACTGTGTCTGATACCTACGTTCCTTATTTTTGGAACAACGTTATTTCTCAAAACTGATCAGGTAACTTGAAATTAGCCAGACAATTTAAAAAAATAGTTTATTTGTGAAAAACTTAATGAAGAGATTCCTATGTGGGAAGGATATACTTCCTTAAATCCTTGCAAAGATTTCAGGATTGATTCAAGATCATTATGCTGTTCTACAAAGAACAAGGTAAAGTTAAATTCCACTTAACATCCTATTTCCAATATAATACAGAAGAGAAGATGCACAGACTTGATGTGCTCTAAAAGGGAATTGGGCTCTCTGCCATGACATGCATGATGTTGCACATGCAGCAGAGCACTCAGGCAGTCCAGCCAGAAAAGTGTCTCCAAATGTTGTTGGAAGAGATAATTTAAGAAATTTAACAACATAAAATCAGCAAAAGTGCAGCCTGTGTTATACAAGTATCATTAAACCTTCATTTATGCTCTGAAATGTTTAAGGAGCAAGCAGTATACAATTGAATTTTTTTCTTTTAGAATTAGGAACTGAAAAGATTTATAAGAGTGATTATTTTTGCAGCGTAACTGCAGTACTGTAAGTGTATGTTATAAAAGCACATAATTGAAAATATACTCAGTAAATAGTTATGAAACCAAGATAGGCAAACTGAAAATGGCAGCTGTACACTGAGTACAGGCACTGGGGATGTTGTTACTGGAAGAGTTTCTATATATGATTTCAGTGAACTGCTGAAATCTGTAACTTCTCTGCTCTAACTTCTCTGCATTTCTGCTTAATGTGGTTAATAATCTTGAAAAGTGAAACTTTTATCTATAGATTTTGTTTTAAAGCTGTAATTAGAAATATGTGCTTATATAGACTTTGTAAAGGTTCAGGTAGCATACATGTGTTTTTCTTAAAACTGGTTGTTTTCTGATATTCATTTGTGTTTAACCTAAATATGCCTTTGAAAATACATATTTTTAATTAACATTCCACATTTCTACATTGCACCTTTAAATTAAAAAAAAATAAAAAATTGCAACTTCTTTTTTGTGTTCCCTTGTTGTTCCTGAGATTATTATGCAGTTTTGTAATCTGCATATGGCCTCTTTTTTCAATTGAATAATTTGCTTCAAGCAACAAGATATTCAAATGTTATAGCTAATATGAAAGGCTGTATAACTGTTGGTAATTGTCTTATGATTAGTGCATTACTAGTCTCTTTTGAATGCTTTTAATACAGGTGTGTTTTGAAAGGATTCCATTACTCTGTTTCTACAGAGCTGTACTAGTGACCTCTGAAGATGTACAGAATTATCCCACACAGTGGCTTAGCTCAGTGTGAGAACATGTCCTTCTGCTTGTGCTGCTCTGTATTTTCTGCTCCTCTTAAAAGATAGCTGACAAGAACTGTTTAAAAATAGCAGGCCAAGGGCAGGTGACAAAATGTCACACAAGCAGCACCTGGTCCAGTGACAGCCTGGAGGGAGGGGAAAAAACAAACCCAGATGTCACAGATAGGATTCTATTTCTGAAGCTGGTCAAACAGCAGAATTTCAGCTTCAGCAAAGGAAGAGAGAGGGGCCTATCCAAGTATTATGCATCAAAATTTGACTTTTTTTTTTAATAAGAGTTTCTTTTTTATTTTTCTATTCAGAGTATGTATTTAAAAGTACAGATTAGTGTATACATCTTTTCCCTTTGCAAGTAATACCTGTAACCTCACACTCATTAATACACAGGAAAAGGCAATTAATGTCCATCTGGCAAGATTTCTGAAATATTTTAGCAAAGGTTATGCTAATTGAAGTAATAGCAGCTTTCATGTTTCTGCAGTGCCAGATTAATGTGAAAATATGTGTAGGAGAATTATGTCTGTAATTAGGAAATGTGGAGTAGTTAATGAAGATCATTTCTTTAGGCAGCTTTGCTCAAGACGTTGGAAAGTAAAAATGGAAATTCTATTTACCTTCTGCCCCCACTTCCTTCTGCAGGTGCTGTTAGCTTCATAGCCTTACTGTGGCAACAATTTTTCTAAAAGGAGAAAACTATAACGTGAAGAACAGATTTATTTGCTTTTCTGAAATTGCTTATGACTTAGTTTCGGAAGTGTACTGAAACTTCACACTGCATCTGTTCAGAAAGAATATTCATTACAGCATGGCAATCTTTGTGACTGGAAATAGAAGGCTTTAACTATCCATAGGAACTAAAAGTATTGGACAGGATTTGCTTCAGTTCTGTTTTGCCGGAATTTATTTGTTTAAACTTGGGTTAAACTTTGCAGAAGTACAGGAACATAACCATTATATTGGCTCTTCAGTGTAGAGAGTGGGTCCTGAGCGCTCGTGTTTCAGTGCCTGTGTGGTGAAGAAATGCGACGTGCCTGGTTCCTTAGCTCCCAAGCTTAACCACAGACCTAGAGATAGGAAAAGCATATGAAATGGAATTACATTATATACATAAAATTACGTACATTTCTCAATTGAAATAAATTTTTACATGGCTATAATTATCTCTTCTATCTTTTGCTAGTAAGGACTAATAGCAATTGGAGCTTTTAAATAATTTCGGGTATTTTAATTAAGAAAGTGTTACAAGTTTTTTCAGGCTAAGTTTTTCTCCTTCAGCTCAGTTAAATAGTATCTAAGACTAATCTGAACCGCGCTACTTCTGTTGGCACATTTCTTGCTTTGATAGTAAAAGTGTATTTGCTGGATTGTCTCCTTTGCTTCAAGAATATATATTTCTCAAAGTACATATGAATGTACTGCATAAGAGCAGTATTCCCTCCAGTCCAGTGTTTTATCTCAAATAGTAGGTGATAGAAGATTGTTAGGGAAGAATACAAAACCAGGGTAAGAACTCTCTCTCCATCTGTCTGTTAACTTGAGAGCTTCTGGTGCCACAGGTAGTATGAAAAATAGTGATTTATTTTTACCAAGTAAGTGGAGTTCTGTAATGCTGCACTTGTTATTGGAAGCCACCTATAGATGTCATAACTGCAGCAAGGTCGAACTTGAGGCCTTACTTTGAAGGGGTAAGCATAATACTTTCTTAATGCAAAGCAAACGAATGTATTAAAAATAGTTATTTCATTGTTTATTTTGTGATTTCCAATATTTTAAGTACATACCACTAAAGGTGCTGTGGTGTTAAATATTGTAAATATGTATTCTATCTTCAGTAGATGAAAGATTTGCCTACCCCAACTGTTCATCCCTTTTAGAAATTTTTCATATTAATGAATTTAATTCAGTTTTTAAATGAAAACATTGAAAACAGCTTTTACTTACATTGCAGGGCGTATGGGAATAAATTTCCATCATCCAGGAACAGACAATATTATGGCTCTTAATAGTAAGTAGTTAATGTCTAATGATTTATATTGCCATGTTAAATATTATTTCTTATATTTGTTGTGTATGTAGCTGCACAGTCAGGCATAGATATATGTAATAATATTTGCATAGAAGTTTAGGTGCACACTCTAAAAATGTTTTTCATAAATCAGTCACCTCTGATTTTATTGGTAGAATTGGTGATTCTTTATGCTAGCTTTATAATGACTGTGTTTCACTGGAAGCTTCATAATGCCTGCTGTAGATAATACTACAAAATAGTCTGTCTTGTTCCCTCTTTTGTGGGTGTGTATGTATGTTAAATCTGTAACTTTAATTTCTGATATCTCTCCAGACATATTTCTTCCTGTTGGGATGAGCTGTTACAAGTTTTGCATACAATTACATTGACTGATGGGGTTTGCTCTGTTGGTTTCCTTTATGCAGACAGGAATGGAGAGAATGTTTACACATCTAAATAATGAGGAAAAACTGCACTTCACTGAGAGATTACTGCTTTTGTTTGTGTCAGGAAATAAAAGAAAAATTAAGAGTCCAGTCATGAACATATGCATTGAAAAAACCTAGTGGAATGGATCTGCAAGAGAGCTCATATGTGGGGGGATAAGGAGGGAGGGGTGTTAGGCACCACCGGCGTAATGTAGAACTGAACTGTGCAAATCTAAGCATAGCATTTGTCTGTCTAATCCTATGCAATGCTAACTATTTGGAAATACCCGTTTTTCCTTACAACGTTGTATTAGACTTGTTAGGATTAACTACCTCTCTTAAAATTCTACTAAATTAACTACTTCTCTTAACATTTTTTGCCTTTGCATTGTCAATGTCAGCTAGACTGTGTATAGTTGAAAACTGCATTTTTTTATGTGTAGTACCAAGCAAAGTCTAATTTATAAATGTGAAGAACTGACAATTGTTAATAGACCAGATGAAAGGTGTTTAACCTTTGGCTTTGAAGGCCAGCTTTTGGAACCTGTGAGACTTTGCTTGTATTCTTCTTAGTTTTACACTGTTAATGATGAGGTGCTGCTTTGAAGAGTTTCAGTTGTCATAGTTAGCATATATGGCCCATTTTCTTATGGGCATATGAAAACACTGGAAATCAAGTAATTGACTAGGAGAAGCACTCAGTTTAATTAAAGGCTTTATTAAAAGAGGAAGCTGTTCCTGTTGGAGTGTGCAAATAAGTTCTACACAGTACAGTTGTTGGCTGTTTGACATGAATTCTGGTCTCGGGATGTATTCGTTGTTCTAAAATGGGCATTTCATTGAGCTGACTGCAATAATAATATAGTTGTGAAGATGGGATATTAGGGTTGAATTTTGAGTTGCTCTTAAAAATTGACAGTTGCTATGCAGTATTTCTTACCAAGTCTTACAGAAATTTTTGAAAGACAGGAATGAAAAACTGATACCAAATGTTATACTATTTTGGGACAACTCACTTTTGTCCTAAATGACTGGTGTACTCTGTTCTGATTTCTTTTTAATGGAAATAATATTTAAGAAAATACTTCTTCCTGTCTAATTTCTTTGACATTTTTGCAGCATCTATAAAATCTTATAGTTTGTTAAAAAAACCCCAAAAACATCTTTGTAGCTGTAGTCCTGATGTATGCTTAGAATGTCAGTAGAGCTAACTGAGGGACCCAAATATAATTGTGCATTTCCACTATTAAAGTATTACAGGTTTATTGAAATATTAACTGTTTACAGACTTGCATAAGCTTGGAATCATAAATATGCAATTTATGCAAAATTAAATTCAGGGCAGTTCAAAAGTCTGAGTGAGTTCCCATATATTTCTCTTCCCTTTCTTTGTTAGGCGAGGCCACACCACTTTTGATCGTTACTGAGCCCAGAAGCTAGAATTATTGTGCCGTGAAACCTGTTGGGTTTTGCTCTTAAATCTTTGAAGAGCTGAGAATAAAAGCAAATATTCAAGTACATAACCTTAAAAATTACTTTCTGAGATTGAAATCCTCTTTTGTATGCAGCTGAAACTGAGAAATTTAGAACTATGTGATTTCCTTTATGATGGGGAAGTATACTAAGGAAAGTTAGTTCAAGAAGAAATTCTCTTTTCTGTGCTGGAGTGGTTGTGATTTGGGTTTAAAAAAAAATAAAATAAAAATTCCCCAAAGATATTTCGTAACAGTAATTTTTGGAACAATTTTGAGAACTTATGTAACATCTTTAAATCATGATACTTGTCATATCTATGTATAATTTCTGTGAAACCAAACACTGTGTGCTGAAGCTGCAAATCCAACCTTCACATTCTATTTATAGTCATTACTACATAAGCATTTTCCTCTTTTCCTGTGAAGACACAGTAATAATCGCTAAGATTTATTACTCAAAGCCCAGTTTCACACTGACAGTGCACACAAGCTTTTGAAGTTGGAAGACAACATGTGCTCATGCCAAGAGCAATGCAGAACGTGCTGTAGGGAGAGGGGCAGTTCTCTGTGGGGTGTTGGTCTCCAGCTCCTTCTCATCCTCTGTGGCAGCGCTTTAAACTGTCCTTCAGCTGTTCCTCTTATTTACTGATTCCAGCCTTTGGAAACTGGGGATCTTCCTGGCTGCCTGTCTTGAGCTGCTGTCTGTAAATGCTGCAGGGGATTGTTTGGTTGTTTGAGGGAAGGTGTCACTTGCTTAGCTGGCAGCATAGTGTGGAGCACACTGCCACCATTTTCTTCCTCATTGTGCAAAGCTATAAATCATCATCATCTCAAAGCACTAAGTTCTGAAATAAAGAAATCAGTGGGATAGAAGAGGTTACTTTGAAATGCATAATTATTATTAATCTCTTCTTGTCATTAATGGCACTATACTTGTGTACATACACAGTTGCACATATGTATGAGCACGTTTATATTATAAATGCTCTTGAAGTTCAGAATTAGACTTCTTTTGAGAAATGCAATGTTCAAATATTCAGAGAGATCTGAGCATAATCCTAAAGAGCATTCATGTAAAAGGAAGATTCAAATGTTTAGATTTGAAACATTGTTCAAAGGGAGAAAGGTATAACTTCTGTCTGTACCAGATCTAATTGAAATTTTCCTAATTAAAATAATGTTTTTAATCAATTAGTGTTATTAGTTAACTTTTTAATAGTATCATTCATACTGAGCTAAACAGTAGAAGAATTTTTTTAAGCTTTCATCTACAGCACCTTATTAAAACAATTGATACTGTAATGTGTAGGAAAAATGTGGCATAAATTGAACTATTGATTTTATTTATGTCAATTCATGTATGAACTTAAAGAGAAACCATCCATTAATGATACTTTTAATAGATGTTTGCAATACCAGTTAAAAGCTATGCTAAAATACTAAGCAAAGCCTGAAAAGAAATTGATTTGCTTTGGCAAAATTAAGTCAAAGGTGTCCTACATCCCTTCTCTTGTTAGTATTCACTGCCATTTCCAGCCATACATTTCTGCAACCACTGCTTCTGTTTGGAGCCAATTGGACGTTCTCTTGAGTGCTTCCCAAGGGACTGTGCTTCTTTTTAATTAGCTGTGTAAATAGGACTAAATGATCAGCATGAATACATAGTCACCTACGTGGTAGGTGGTGAGCTAGCTTTAATGCTGCTTGTGAACTCCAGAAAGCCAACATTAAACTTTAGGGGAGAGTAGTATGGCAGATGAAAAAAGGAGATGGGAATAAACAAGGGCGGGGGATCTTTCTAAGGAAGAACTGAACTGTTGTGCTGGGATCCCAAATGATATTCTGTAAAATAAGTCTAAAGGTAGTTAAAGAAGCAAATGAGAAACCCCTTTGCGAAATGCTGAAATTTTGTTTTCCTGAAGCTCCTCTGTACAGTGACTTTGCAGTGATGTTGGACTTCAAATGTTCCATCTGCTTCCACTGCTCATTCTTGTCTCATATGAAAATGTGTCATCTCTGAGGTCTGGTACTATTTGCTCTCCATCCGACTGTCATTTCTTCTTTTCATTACTGTAATTCAGTTCTGTTTATTCAGAGTAAAACAATTTGAAAAATACATTACAGTAAGGGTTTGAGGCGCCTTTTTAGATGTCTGTTGAGATTTTGGTTTTGTTTTATTAATACAGGTAACAATTATGTGGGGAAGTTGTCATGCCATGACAGGAACGGTAATGACAACAAAATTATTTCATTTTTTATTTTCATGTTTCTGTTCGTTTTAAAATTGCCTTGTCTCCTTAAGAGCTATTGTACTTGGCTCTTACTGTATTCTGCTGTGTTGCTTTCAAACACGTATAGTGTTTGGATATGAAAAAGTTGCTGAAGTAGCATTTCATATTTGAATGTTTTGCCAGTGCTACTGTTATAGCTTGAAATTAACTGCTCCAAATAGAAGGTTTTGTTTTCCACGATGTTGGGTTGGCAGTGTAAGAGCTAATAAAAGCTTGGTTCTTTTGTAGTGATAGTATTCTGGGAAAATGTGTGACTGAATTTCAAGAGGCGTCAATCTCTCCTAATAGTTTGGTACTTGCCTATTCGCTGAACTCTTTAGCTCAGTTGTCCTGTTGGGTTACTAATGTGTTACCAGCTTATTAGCATGTATGGAATAATAGAAAGGAAGGAAGAACACTGAGAGACCTTATAAAGTTTGCAAAACTAAACCTAATTTAGTCGTGAAGAGATCAGAGTTAATGTAACTGGAGGGAAAAAATGAACAATATAAAGTGTGACATAGCAAAGGCAGCAGGGCTCATAGGAGTCCCAGAGCACGCGAACTGTCACTTTACACATAACCTTGTTAAGTTTTTCAGAACCAGCTGTACAAACAGTATTGATGCTGCCTTGGAGGCTGTGAGATGGACTTTCTGGTATCTCAGAGTCCCTTGTATACCTATTTAATTTTAAAAAAGAGGTGGGTAAGGAAGCCAAGGAGCAACACAACATGCTGTTTCTTCTTTCTTGTCTTCAATTTTTTTATATTACCACCTGCACTTCCAGAGATCTCATTTGGCTGTTACTGAAGGCAGTGTCTCTTACCAGTGATCACTAAAGGCTTTTTCTAGCAGAGGAAGATTTCTTAAATCATCTTCCTCTTAAACCAAATTTTTAGCTTTTTCATACCTTGTTTATTTGTTTGTTTTCCCCACCACTTTTCCTGCCTCACAACCTCACCAATGTGCTTTCCTTTCATCTTTGGGATCCTCTCTGTTGTGGGATAGTGCCATCTGTTTCCTCAGAATTTTAAGATTTGCCAGGCTATTCCACAAGTGTTGTATATGATACTAGAAGAGATGAAGCAGCCTGGCTGTTAAAAATGTGAGTTTTATTGTTAACAGATTTTTTTAACTAGAACAAAGAGGTGCAAATAGATAAGCCTTCCCTCCTGCACAGTTGCTTTACTGCTCATATGCCTAAGGAAGGAACACCTAAGTTGGTTTTGAGTATCAAATGCAGTTCACCTGTTTGATGAAGTGTTTGAGGTCCAGTATGTGTGGGATTTAACTGCATACAGCTTGCATGTACATTGGGTTTTCCTGATGGTGGGATTCAACTGTGTACAAACATCTGTTATATGTGAGCATGTGTTATCAGGGAGATTGTTGTAACACTTGCATTGCTAGCATTGGGGAAAAAAAATCAACCAGAAGGGACTGTTGAGGCTAATACCACCAAGTTATTGTAGCACCCGTCTGCACATCCAGCCCATCTATCAGTGGAAACTGAGAACCCCCTTTTGAACCTCTCATAGATGAGTGTCAATCATCTTTAAAATTCATTTATGTGATCCTCTCTGCTGGGCGAAAACACATTGCATAATTATACTTGATTCTATCACCTTCCCTCAGTTCATGAATTCATTTCCACCGGTATTTTAATTCACTTGTAAACTTCCAGATCTCTAAGAACTTCAGAGACCCACTGTTCAAAAGAAAAAGCTTGACATATTTTCCTTTCTGATCTTAGAAAATTATTGCATAACTCATAATGTCCTAAAGCAAGTATTGTTCTGAACTGCTGACTGCTTCAAGAATACAAATGAGTGTTCCAAGCTAGACATAAGATTCTGGTACCTTATAAATCAAGGAAGTTCCCAGTCTTGTCAAATAAACTGTTTTTTAGCCTGTCTAGCTCCAAAATTTCTAATCTGGAAATGTTAACTTTTTTTTTTTCATACAGGTAATGCTACTCTAAGTTAATTCAAGACATGTCTTTAAGATTTCCTTGAAGTGTGCATCTTTGATATTGTAGACATGTAATTGCATGAACAAGATACCGGTAGTGAAGAAAGAATGTTCTTTAAATTCTCAAAATACTTTCTGTTAAGTCTTCCAGAAAATGTGATAATACAAATAAATGGTGTCGCTTATTTCTGAATTTGAAATGACATGAACAGGTTCACTTTTAGTTAAGGTACAGAAAGAGTGTAGCTCTAGTCCTTTTGAGTTAATGTTTTATGGATTCAAATTCATTGTTTCCTAGGACTGGTAACTATGTGATACAGTGCAGTTCCAATCCTATGTTATAATAAAACAATGGAAAAAAACCAGAAAAGTTCTTTTTTGTCATTTTTGTCATTCTTTGAGATCAGTTAAAATCTGAGCAGTTAATTTGAGCGAGTTTTGGTTTATTCCTACAATGCATAATCTTAGCTGCAGGCTTTGGGGAGTTCCAATAGCATTAGCACTAAGTCCGCTTGATTGCATTGCAAGGTTTGGGGAGTTTGTTTTGCTGGTTTGTTGAAAGCTTGGAGTTCTGTTCTTCATCATGCAGTTTCATGTTTGTAAAAATACACTCCTTTTCTGGGATGAGGTGAGTTAATAGCTTCAGGAGAGTTATCAGAGGGTAAAAAAGAGTCTGTTGTTCCATTGTATTTGAGGACATGCAGCTTGGGACAGCGTGGTTATGTAACCTTCTACCTGGCAGTTAAAGAAAGTTGCTAAGGATGGACGAACAGCAAAGCAGTGCTAATCCTCCTGGGAGCTGCACTACTGCTCAGTGCCTGCAACAATTTCACTTGTTACCTAGGAAAATGTACTCACCCCTTCTTAAAGCAGCTGTGTTTTCTTCGTGCTGGAATGATCTAGGAGGTGCCTAGGAAAGAATCGTGTATGTTGAATTTAGAAACATTTCAGGAGATGGTTTTCTGTGCAAAATGACATATTTAGCACCAAACCCGGTATATGGGGAGCAGCTGCATCGGTGGGGGGAACGATTCTGGGAGCTCCCAGTCTGTTCTCTTTTGTCTTCTGTTAGAATTGCCCAAGAGAGAAAATAACTTCATATGTGTAACTCTGGTAATTTCATTGTTTGTAATAATGCAGTCATTTTTTTATTGGCTCTCGAATGTCTTAATTCAAGAATAATTTCTAAGTTGTTTATTTTCTAAAATATTTACTCATACTGGAGTCATTATGAAATTTACCTGATGAACCATTCCTGCTATTAAATCTGTTATGCTCTCAACTTTGGCTTGTGAATGAGATGGGTATTTTTTTATTAACTTGTTTCAAATGGCATATTCTTATTTCACACCCTGTGGAAGCAATGTAATAAAGTGTGCATTGACATTCTGAAATTGCCATGCTGAAGAACTGTCAACTCATTGGAAAAAAGTAACATTTTAATATAAATACTGGATAAAACTGAGATAATTTTCAAATTACATGTTTATATATATACAAAATATAAACAACAATGGTGAAAACACCTTCTTTTAGTGTTTAAATGTGATGCAGTGTTTTTAAATCAAGAAAAGCTGACTTGCCTGTCTCTCTATTTAAGCAGATTGCAGTATTTTTCCTCTGGAATTTACAGGCAGTTGTAAATGTACTTTCAGTGAAACTTTTTTAGGGACATAAAGATTATATGTATGAGTACAAATATTAAATAATATAAAAGTATTGTTCTGCAGTCAGTATAACATAGAAATGTTATAATACATGAATAGCAATAGGGTATTCTAAACTTTACAGAAGTGGTAGATTTCTGCCATCAGGTACTGATCTTGGTCAGAGCCTAAAAGTTCACATTAAGCATGTAAAGCTTTGTTTTCTTCAAAAGAAACACAGGAGTCTTTTTCATCTCATACTGAAAACATACATCCTTGGTACCGTTCTGTTTGAGAAACCTCTTTCAGATAAATTACTCTCAAAATGTGTTCATAGTTATGCCTTGATACATGGGGTTTTTGGGTGTGGGCGTTCTTCAAGACAAGGACTTGCTCCAAAAGGTCTGGCAATGATTCTTTGCCATCATAATAAGTAATAAAATATGGATTTAGCAGTAACTAGAAAGCACTATTGCCTGCTATGCAAGAAGCAGAGCCTCTCTCAGGTCTTGCCAACCACCTCACTGTGACTGAGCAGTTGTTCTCACAAAGAGCTCCTACTGTCTCCATGGTAAACATAAATTGCAAAGCAGTTCATCATAGCACTTGAAATTTTTTAATCCCCCTAATGAGATACTCATGTAGTTGCTTTTCTGGGGCATCATTATTAGTGGAAGAAAAAGATGCAGGTGTAGGTGTGTGGTGTCTGAGATGGTGTTTCTTCAGGGCTTGAGGAAGAAGCTACTTGGGTGGAAGAGAGGTTACTACCAGTGCCCGTGCTGAAGGATGGGAGCCTTGCTCTGGGTAGCCCAGGGGCCACTCAGAGGTGATGGCCAGGGACCGGTCAGCAGGTGAATTGTTCTCAAATAGCCACAACTGATCTGTCATGTAATTGCTGGCCAAAGAAAAGTAGACAGGGAATGCTGAGGGGTATGGTGGGATACCTGGGTGTGTAGGGCAGGACTGGGAGCTGTTGTGTTAGTTTTGGAAATAAGAGATGGTGTTGGGAAGGAGGAGGAACACTAAAAGTATTACAATGAAGAGAGGAAGAAACAAAGTAAGGCTCTGTTACCTCTTGCCTATTACCTCACTTCTGTGGAAAAACCCTACCTGATACTTAGCCTTCCACCTTTGTTTACCTTGGAAGGACAGTTGTCTTTTGCGGTAGATTGAAGACCCTTTGTAGAAGACACGTGTTTTCCAGATTATTTTCTGGCTTTCTAAAATGTCAGATCATAGAAATGCTGGTTTTTGCATTTCCCATTATAGGATACAATATGCTTCTGCACTTGTCCGGCATCGTGGATTTTGCCATTGATGCATGTCTGCTGAAAGGCTGCGTTAATTTGGTAGTTATAAAGGCATTTTGTCAATCTGGTTTTATTCACCTAAACATACTGGCTATTGAGTTCATATTGTTTTGGTAGAATTTTAGTATTTACAGATGGTTAATTATTTAAATTGAAACATGATTGGAAAATATGTTCTCCACAATTAATTAATAACATGCAAAATTAATTCTTTTAATTGCGATTACTGTTGATGATGTTTATTGCCTCTTAAAACCATAATCCTAAATTATTATTTTATGGTACTATTTGATATGCCTGATTTTTTTAATACCTTTGCTATGTAGAAAACTTGCACAGCAGGTATGTTCCTTTTTTTTTTTCCCCCCCGGCTGTATCATCTTCAGCTTTTTTTCTCTTGTCTTGGGTTGTTTTTTGTCTTGCACTTTTTGAATGTCTTTTCCTTCTTTATGGTGGGAGGGGAAAAAGAGAAGAGGTAGAAGCTACATTTTCATTGCTTTTGGAGCTAAATCTAATGACAGTTGTACCGACAATTTTCTTCTGTGTTTACATGCAGCCAGGAGCTATGGGCGGAGAAGAGGTAAAAGTATTTACTAAATGTTTTGTTTGCTGAATAGTGGGGGAAATAAATATTTAGTTTTCTTATGATAAGATGTTACAGGTTTTAACATTTTGTTGATAAATTGCTTCATGTAAATCAATCGTATGTTCTTCATTTGCAAAATAGCTCCCTTTTAATGGCATCTTAAAGCAATGATGATCTTGAGCTGATAACTTCAAGTGTGTTGCTATTACTGGTGGACTGGAGGATGACTGGATGTAAAGAGTCTTTCATGATATGTATTTGTGTCGTGAAATGCGTAGCATTTGAAAAAAATTGATGTTTAGTGTTTTGGTTTGTTTTTTGCAGAAGTGCAATGCTTAACTAATGCCTTGAACATTTTAAAATTACTTTTTTTTTCAGTGAAACAGCTTTCACTGAGTATTACACTTGACTATTACAGTGACTTGCCTGAGGTAGAACATGTGTGAATACCAATACTACAGTGAATGTTGATAATAACTAAAACAAAATACAGTATTTGAGCACATTTTAACTGTATTTCATCATAGAAAACCCTTAAAAAACAAAAGCAAAATGAAAGCATTTTACGAATGTACAGTGCTGCATATCAGTTTATTCTGATAGGTTAATGAACAAGGAGAATAGCAAGCTTGCTGACTACCAAGAAAGCCCTAATGCAGCGTACATTTATCTACTGTGCTGTAGCTTACACAGACTGGTTTTTATTGAGGAAATAACAGTGAAAATTACAGCTTTTAACTGTTAGGATTAGGCAGTGCCTAAGGGGTACTTAAGCATTAAACTTAATTTTATCTTCTTTTCCATGATGTTCTCTGACAGCTGGGCAGGTGACATTGCTTCTTTTTCAAAATGTAGAATTTGCACCACTTTTGTGAGAAGCTTGGAGACAGAATTAGCCATTGCACAGGCCAGCAGTGTCCGAAGGAGCTTGTTTTTTTGCCTATATATATGGATTGAGGTAGTAGCCTGTACAGGCTGTACTAACACGGTTTATAATAAAGTATGCAGGCTGATTTTATTCAAAGGTGACTGGTTTTAGTGGTTATTTGATAGCTAAAGCAAAACCGAAAGATTCCAGTTTTCCTCACAAACTCACCTTCCTATAGCAATGTGGCAGTAATTGTGATGAATACACTGTAGGCTGTTTTATATGAGTTGTAGTAATGACTAAACAAGGCAAGCAAGTTCTGAATGTGCTGGACTTTCAGAAATTTTTTTTTTTACTGTACCAAAAAGCATGTTTCATTCCAAAAGACTTGTTTCATGTGCGAAATGCAGGCTTTTCTATACTAACAAGTAGATTTGTGTGTGTGTGTGTGTGGTCATTAACACGCATTCATGCAATATTCAAGTCTGTGATGTTCATGCTTTGTCATTACCTTGACTTTTATAATGTTGTTTTTGAGCTTTCTTAACCTTAAGAAGCATGAAATTCTTCAGCAGTCTGTTAAAAATGGTGTGTTGGTTGTCAAATATTCTCATATATCCCTGTCTATTAGTGTTTTTACCATTTGCGTTGTGATAATACACAGAGTAACCAGAGGCAAGGTTTGTGCAAGGACTCATTTCGTGTTTGTTATACTTGGATATTTTAATTAGTGTTTGATTCTGTCACTGTGACTAAGCATCTTCAGTGAGAAAAGATTTTGTCAGTGGTTTCTTGGGGCTTGCCATAAACTGTCAGTTCTCTACTTGATCCTCTGTTTTCTTTGAGTAAAGAGGCGAGCATTTCTTTGTAGGTGTTATGTTTAGGGCTGTTGAGTCATGTTCATGGTACCTTGTTTTTAACTTTTACAACCAGTTTTTCAGGTACAGATGTAAGCACTGCTGTGGGAAATCAGCCCAACTATTTTGCTACACTGACAACTCAGAGATGCCTGGGGAGGGGTACAGGAGTATATTAGAAAAACAATGCAGTTAGTGATGCTTTCCCATAATGTGCTCCCAGAAATTTGCCCCAGGGGGTTTAGTGAGCTGATGTCTCAATATTTATTGCTTTAGAATATGTTTTTCCCCTGTTCTTACTCATTCCCTCTTCTAAGCCTACATAAACTTTTAAAGACCCCAAAAGGCCTGTGGCAAGGGGTTCCAAAGTTTGCCTTGCTTTCAGCCTTGCCATGGACTGATTGTGTTCAATGCACTTTATTTTTTCCCTTACTGGATGAGACAGTGAACAATTATTCCCTATTCCCTTGTCTATATGCTTTCCATAAATTTAACTCTATACTTGTCTTAACTCTAAATTAGTATTAGAACATCGTTTGCATTTACGGGAGGTGAGTATAATGCTTGTAGACTGTCAAGCATCTGGCATAAGAGGTGATACCTTGATTTCTAAACTGCTGTTAATTGTTATCATTTCCTTCAGAACTCAGCACTAAGTCTCCTCTGCAGACCTGTATTTTAGTTGAACACCTTGCTCTAGTATCTATTAATTTGATATGTCACTTCCACTAAAGGATAATGTTTGTTTCCTTTTTTACAAGAAGGTAGGTTGGTGGGCAGAAATTAGAAGATTATTTAGCTTCTTAGTAATATCAGCCTCTCACAGATATTTTCAAATTTCCTGCTTTTCAATGGGTTTTCTGATTTGAAACTTTTACACAATTGTAGTATTCCTATTTTTTTCCTCTCATGCATGTGTTCTTTATTTTGAAATGCATATGTTTATACATGTGCATGACCTCTTTGCCCATAATGAAATACTTGTCAGTAGTCTTTCCTGTTTTATGTTCTGAGCTCACCATTTCTGACAACAAGACTTTGAAGAGTCACATCTCTAAATCCTTCTCTATGGTGTTTACCCTGTTTTTTATGTTAATGTGTAAAAGTACAGTAGGATTTTTTGCTTCAGTGGATTTTTGTGTCTGTGATCTCTGTCAGTGTTTAACATTCATTTTTTTCTAATACCTGGTGTTTGTAAAAAATTCAGGCTGGTGTTCTGTGTCAGTCAGAACATCTTTCCTGGTTTTTGTTTTTTAGCTTGTTTTCTATATATAGGATTGCTGCTTCTGTCCTTTACTCCTGGAGACTATGACTCATATTTTCAGTGTATATGTTTTTCGGACTAGTGTCCCTCTGTCTTGATTTTCCTCATTGCCCGTTTTTATTTCCTGTACTCCCCTGTGCTGTTACTACTGGTATCGTATTAATCCTTAGGTCTTGCTGGAAGTCAGTGTCATGTGATCCATTACCTTTGAGTTTAATTATGTGCCTTGTTATTTGTATTTGTAATCAACCCCCTAATAAAATGTTTATATCAATTAATTATAATTCCCTCCCTAGGAACAATCCTCCATGAAATGAGTGGACAGTTAGCCTTTTCAGACTTGAGGTGGGGTTCCCATCTCTCTATATTGCAGGACTTTATTTTCAACTCAGGGATAGGGAATTATTAAATTCTGAAGTGGGCATGTTCTACAGTGTTGCTTGTATGCAGAGGGAATTTTTATTTTCTCTGTTAATAAATCTGTTCTTAAAATAATGTGTATATACTTTTGTAGGAATAGCAACAAATTAAATGCATCAGATGATTATGAATAAATTCTTTACTTTTCATCAACAGGCTGATTAGCAGCCATTTATGTTCATTTTGCTCATTCATTTCTGAAAGGATGTTTTAAGACTTATTAACAGTTTGACAGGCTGTTACAGCTAACAACTTTTTTCTTCAAGTGCAAGTTCTTTGTGCTTTATTTAAAAGGATTTTTTTCTTGTTAGCTAAATTTCACCACTACATGCTTAATATCCACAATCCAAAGCTTTTCCATGTTCGTTTTGCTGTTTGCCCCCCTACTCAGTGTGGGCCTTGGTTCCTTCGAGGTGGACGTGCTGCAGCCCTTGTTGTTAGGACCCTGTAAAGCTCTCTGAAGTGTGCAGTGGCTTAAGGGATCTGCTTTCAAGATCTGTTATGGAAGGTTTAAATCTCTAAGAATTGGCTTGAAATGTAAATGTTGTGAAGGTTCTTTCTATAGCTGTGACACACGATTTCATCGGACAACTTGTTGTTTTCCATTGCCAGCCATTTGCAAGGGTTTGTTTTAAAGTTAAATTAGGTTTTTTTGTCTTGTAAGAGTAATACACCCTTGGAAAAATAGAAGCAATATTAATGAACATCATTTGGACAATTGGACCACTTAGTTGGGCCCTTTAATGCAAATTCTATTACAGTAAAACAGAATAAAGGAAGAGCTAACGTTTTTTACTAAAATATCTAGTTCTCCAGGAAATAGTGTTAATTATAGCTACTGAAAAATCTGTTACAGGTCGGTCTTCACTCTTTCCTTTTGAGGATGGCTTCCTAGACGACAGTCATGGTGATCAGTCTTTATCGTCAGGTCTCAGCTCTCCAACACGCTGTCAAAATGGTGAAAGAGTGGAACGCTATTCTAGAAAGGTGTTTGTTGGAGGTCTTCCTCCTGACATTGACGAAGGTACTGTGAATAAGTTACATTGGTGAGATGTGGGAATTTGCTTTCATGTAATTGCTACAAAAAAGGTCAGGTTTTCGTAAAACGAAATGGATTTTCTCTTGTAGTGTTTGTGACATTGTTTTAAACAAACACACACTCCCATCAACTGCAACACCTGAGAATTCACTCAACATTCTTTTGTACTGTAGATCAGAAGAGATGGAGAGAGAACTGGCTGCATATCAGGTCTTCTGATCTTCATGTCTTCCCACAGCTGTAAAGTGGGAAAGCTAAAAAAGGGAACTTAGTGGGTACTGTCTCTCCTCCATAGTCTTTTCCTGTTCTTCAATGTGGTTGACTTTAAAGACTTTGTTAATACAGTCCTTGCCAAAATACGTTGGGTTTTAATTAATCAGCTCTTATACTCAGCATATATGCAGGATTCAGATGACAAATGTAGGGCAATAATATGGTTGCAAAATAATGACCAGCTTGGTAGAGGTGGTCAGGGTTTTCCTCAATCAATATCTGCTCTACTTGTGTGTACCCCCACAAACCCTTACACTCTGCGGTGTTATTTTCCATATTATAGCTAGAATCCATCACTATGTAGCTTCAATGGGTGTGCATAAGGAATTTGAGGATGCCTTATAATGAAAATAGAGGGATCTCTGAATCTGATCTACAAAATTGGAGCCTAAACCATGTATAGTTTTAATAAAGAAATACTATGACTTGGCCAACCTATTGTTTGCAAACAGCTCAAATGTGGTTCCCATGTCACATCATGAGTTGCAGGGCTGTTGATACAGGGTCTGCTGGGTAATCTGAATCTCCAGCTGTAAGAAGAAACAGGCCAACAGGTACAACAGATGTGAACATTGTCTGGTCGCTCAGAATCAAAATATATGCCCAGCCTGTCTTGTGAGGAAGTAACACGGCCACCTGGGAACTGTCACCCTCTTTCATGACAGGTCTCCTTCAGTAACCCTTGTTCCTTCAGCTCCTCAGGTATACAATATGTGTTTTGTGTCTCTAGTTGCTTGAAAAATCCAATGTGCGGCTCATGGGGTCAGAGAAACTGGACACATCTCAAACAGCAATCCAAATTGGAAAACCCTTTTCTCCAGATGGCTTGTTGCTCTGATCTATCCAGCATCACATTAGGCACAATTTTAAACTAATTCTTTCTTTAAAGTAACTTTGAAAAGGCATTGAGAAAACAATGATTTTTTTTAAAAAATTACTTTAAATACTTTTTCCTGAAGCATTTACATGTAAAGCAGGATTGTCCTTTAGGATAGCTTGTGAGGTATGTTCCATGGTGTTTCTAAACTTATGCTTAAAAAGTGACGAAATGACTTGGTAATTCAAGGCAGATTTCCTGAGGGGACTGAGGAAGGTGAAATCCCCACAGTCGCCTGTCCTGCTTTCTAGGGCATGCTAAAGGAGCGGCTGTGCTGACACGGAGCTCCTCCGTCAGCCCCATGTGGCTGCATCTGACCCCGCTTTGTGGCTATAATTAGAAGTAGAGCGCAGCTGAAGCATATTCACTTCTGATAGATCATGTTTGCATTTAATCCTGCTGCAAACTTCCATTAGTGGAATGTAAAATTACTTTTTTTAAGCAGCCATATATAGCACAGTTATGAAAGAATATTCAGGCATCCTCTATGGACTTTATTGCAGTTTTTGCTGTTCTGAATGTGTGTAGAAAACAGTAAGTTTTGTTTTGTTTTAAGTAAGAGTTTTTGCCTTGCCACTGTCAGTCTTCACATTCTCTCTAAGGTGCCTCATTTGTTTTTTGTAGATGAGATCACTGCCAGCTTTCGTAGGTTTGGACCTCTTGTGGTGGACTGGCCTCACAAAGCTGAAAGCAAGTCATATTTTCCACCGAAAGGTAACTAGTTTAAAATACGTTTATGCAGGCTGTTTGGTAAAAGGAAATTAGATCTGCAATGTATCAATCTGTTACAAAGAAAAGATTTGACTCTTTTTGATGAATTTTCTGCCTCTCAAAAAGCGTATTTCCAACCATTGCCGTGATGAAAAAACCCCATGATTTGGTTACTGAAATGTGCTCCTCTGCATGTACTTCTTCAGCGCGCCTTGAGTCCATGAATTGTGCCTGAATTTATGCTAGGATTAGGTAGAAGGCAAATTGCAGAAATTTCCTAGTGCTGACTCTGTTGCAGTTTGCACTGCAGAACTCACGAGAGTAATAGCTGGAAGTCGCTGTGTGTGTTCTGACCCAAAAAGCTGTAATCCTGCTCAGGACCACGAGCGTCAGGGCTCGCTGGGCACTGAACACGGGCTCTGCTGGGAGAGGGCAGGCTGGGATCAGGCACCACGGAGACACAGATTCGAGGGTGGAGCTGGTTTGGTTCAGGTGGTTTACAGTGTGTGCAGGGGGAGCAATCTTGTGTCTGTCAGCAAAATGTAATGCAGACCTGTTTTGGTTGAGAAAGAATGGTTTGTGGGAAACCTGTTTGGGAGAGTTACTTGGCTAAATGAAACTGGTCTAACTGAACCCTCCTGTCTCCTCTGATTTTGTATTACACTATACACATTCTATTCTCTGTCACATGTGCCTCTTGCATATAGTTTTCAAGTTCACTCACGATCTGAAACAGCAGCAGGAAGTTATACACAAAATTTCTTATCTATATGATTTTCTGTTCTCACTGACCCTGAAGGCTGTTAATTGCTCATTAAGGCCACTGATTATTTTGGCAGAACGATGGGCTGTTCAGTCAGTGAACTAACTAATCCTACAATGTTTTGATAGATACATTTTGACTGTTAAAACACACTCCAAATAAGAGCCGACTTAATTTATTTGAAAGCTTAATTGCTGTAGGCAAGATAACTCTGTGACAAATGCTTGCCCTGTAAACAGTATTTGGGACACTTAAAAACAGAACAGAAACCCGTGCATGCTTCCTCTTTCCTGTTTCATTCTCACCACTCAGCCTTGCTGTCAGTAGTTATTATGCAACATCTGTTCTTGAATTTAAAAACAACACAAAGAATCCCTAAAAAAATCAGCAGTGAAACACCCCAAACCTCAATCTCCCCATCTATTCCTAAAGAGAATTGTTAAAATATGTGGTTTTCCCTTTTTATGTTATTTTTAGATGTCTTTATGGTCTTTTTGACTAGTGAATTCTGATTGTACCTTCACTTATAAGTTAAAAAAAAAAAAGTAGCAAACCCAGCTTCTCCTTGTCCTTAATATCTCATAGTACTCTCCACTTTTTTTCCCATCTTTTTTTGCTCTTAATAGTTCAATAAGTAACTATTCATGGTAGATCAACATGGGACTTCCAATTTTGATTTTGTTCTGTATCTGACTGTGGGCTAGTTATGCCTCATCAAACTTGTAAAAATGTTTTTGAGTAAGATCTATTTTAGCAGAAGACAAGGGAATGCAACCTCACTTCTATTTTTGTCATGATTCTAATATAGGAAACAGCTTTCAAAGCCCCTGCCAGTTGCCCTGAACGTCTGTCTGAAAGTGCTAAACAACAGTCAATCCCAACTGTTCCAGATTTATTTTTAACTGACTTCTTAGTTATCAATCAGGGCTGCAGCATCATAAGTCCTGCATTCCTGGCTGTGAGATTCACTTACAGTCATGTTAAGCTTGGTAGGTCAAATGTACTTGATTTACTGGGATCCCATATAGGCAGCATCTGCAGAGAAGACAGAATATTATTACCAGGAGTCAAAAGGTAACGTTTGAATGTATATTATAATTTTTTCACAGCTTTTTGGTCTAATCTTTTTTTGTTATTAAGAGTATTTATTTTTCAAAGTTATTATAGAATCACTGACAGAAGTACCACAATAAAATGTCTCCACTGCTGTTTTTAATTTGAACTTCCTTTAGACTGAAAATATAAGGAACTTTTTTTTCCTATTTTATTTTAAGCTGTTTTGATGAATTATCAAACATTTCTGTAAAAATACAGTGAAATGAAAAGAGATATTTGAAATTATGCTTAGTGCAAAATTCAGTGACATGACTTATTCAGCTGTCAGGTACTCATGAATTCAAATGTTTTCTCCCTTCATTTTTCCAGATGTCTTCTCTTCCATGTTGCATTGCTAGTCTGTAAACTCTCTGACATTTTGAATATGAGCCTTTCAAATGGAAAATGTGTCTTAAAAAAAAAGGACAAATGAAATTATAGAGGAGAAAATGAGTTGGGTTTTGTGTGCTAGCAATCTCAAAAGAAAACAGGAAGAATGGATTGTTGGAATGCAGTTGGGATGATAGAGAGCCTAATCTCTGTTCACACATTAATAAAGCCTGGCCTTCAAGACTTCTGCCACCTACTTGAATGTGCCCCAGTGGCAGTAAAATTGAGCCCTACTCTTTCTGAACATATGCCATCACCTCCAGACAGACTTCAGTTTCCCTTAGATGGATAGGCTTTTCCATGACTCCTCTGTGTATGCAGGGTCACACCATTGGGCAGTGTCTGTACTTACAACGAAGTTCAGGTTTTTTTGTCTGTTTGCTTTGATAAGTGTTCACTTAGAGGTTTGGAGCAGACAACATCGGTAGCTGATGCCATGGGTCAGCACAGTCAGTTAAGTTTTATGCTGGAGCTGTTTCATGATTTTCTGTCTTCATTGTTACATCCAGGTGATGCAACATCCTCTAAAGTCCTGAGTAAATCAATACAGAGTTCCAGTATCTACTTACTGGTTTAATTTGTTGACTTTTGGAACATTTATTGTGTTGGTGCAATATATGAATTCCCTGTAGTCGCCTGTATTAGTAGCACTCTGATACTCTTAGGGCCAGGAAGGAAAGGCTGCAGGGACCATTAGCCATGGCTAATCTGATCAAGCATGAAATCTAAAAGATTAAAATGTTGCTTACAGTCTAGTGACCTCCACCACCATCCACCAGCCCCCCCGAGGGCTTTATCTGGTTAGTTTAGTGAGCGCGTCAGGCCATAGATGTGTAGTCAGTTCCAGCAAGCCTTATTAGCTAATTTATTGGTTGATACGGCTGATTAGCTTAGGTGCAGTGTCATGTAAGCTATCATCAGGACTAGCTGGAGTCCAGAAACATTCCTGCAGCACAGAGCTTGAACAAAGGTTTTCCTGGATTTGGCATGCTGGGCAGGATTGTGTCACCACAGGTCTGCTTAGGCACATTACCTCAGATTTAGTGCTGGGCCTGATGGACATGAATGTTTGTGTGTGAAATATGCTGACCTGTGGTGAGTTACACAAGGCTTATTTCAGTGCAGTGTCAACAGTGGCATTTTGGACCTTGGAGGATTGCAGACCAACACAGATGTGCCTGCAACATATTTCTCAAGCAGATCTTGATATTATCCAGGTTCTCCAGTTTTCTCAGATATTCTAGGTTTTTGTTAACCCTTACTGAATCTTGCCTGACATCACAGAATACACTGTGAGCATGTGTTTGGGAGAGTGGTCTAGCTTTGTTAACATTTGCCTTTTGGTCACTTTAAGAGCAAAGACAAAATCATTTGATAGATCAAGCGCACCTTACAGGATGCATTGATTGCCAGTGAGTTCAATATTTGGGTTGCTGAGAGAAGAGGGACTGGTGACACCCAGTTCTTTTGTCACTGGGAGTGTATATTGTGCACTTGGACAAGAGAAGCTGGTGACAGCTGACGATGTGTGTAAGAGGTTCCTATTTCTAGTTCTGAGCATCTGTATTGTTGCCTTTACATTTCTTTATAACCCTCCTATGCATTGTAAAGCTTAGCACTGTGTTTTTATGTTTGTGTCATGCATGAGGTGATTTTTAATACTTGCCTCTGAATAAGGCCAATTCATTCCCGTTGCCTGAGAAGTCTTTGGATTACTTCCTTTGGCATCTGTTTGGGTATGTTAGTAACGGAACTGGCAAAATTATAAATGCCATGTGTTGGTCTTGGGTAAGCAGATGCCCAGTTTGTAATGTGTTTACTTGGCTCTCATCACAGAGTTTGGGAATTAAATGTGGTTTGTGGATAAGTATTTTTTGAGTACCTATGAGACATTGAGAAATAAAGAAATATGCATCAAAGAATGCTGTCAAAAGGAGTGCATTGCCATGTGGCAAAATCCAGATAATTCATGTTTTATTTAAATAGAAATTGATGGAGTTTTAATTTACTTGCTGGTCTGCTGAGTTAAGCAACGCTTATGCTAACTACAGTAATTTTTTTTTTTTTTTATTAAACAGATGGTGCCAACTGTTTCAAAAACACTCTTTTAGGTTTTTTTAACAGATTGCTAGCTTTAGAACAACTTTTTTGAAAACTCTTTACTGGTGTTTTGGGGTTTTTTTTGTGATAACTGTGATTTTTCTAGCAATCACTAAAAACTGCCGAACATGTTTTAAATTACAGAAATTATGTAAAAGTTTCCCTTTTTTTTTCATTTAGAAAGACTAATGTTTGGATAAAGATGAGAATTAGAGTGAGAAAATAAAGCATGGCAGAGCTTGGAGATAGGATGGCTTGGAATGGGAGGAATGCTTTGGCTTTACAGTTGATTTAGATGTGTGATGCAGTAGTCTTTATGTTTGCCCTGTTCTTCAGTTTGTTACTTGATAAAATTAGGCACATTTGTTATTTGATAGAATTAGGCACATATGGGACACTAAGGGTGAGCAAAGTCTCATGAAAAAGAAAACAGTGTAAGCAAAGTTGCACAAAGTAACGTGAAGTGATTCTCATGCTTTAATTTAAAACAACTGGTGGGACAGACAGTGAGAGCCTGTCTGATGATCTCTAAGGTACTATTTAGATGGGAACACTGTTGTTGTAGTCTTTTGTCTTTTGATCTTGATTTCGTGGATGAGGACCATTTCCATGGTTAATTCCATTGCTACTGCAGTGGCAACAGGAGTTTCTGCCAGAGGAACAAGAATGAACGAATGCAAGGAGAAAATATGGAGTCCTAATTCTAATTTCCTCAGTCATATTCACAAAAATGTATCTGGTTTGTCCAAATACAGCAATCTATTCTGCTGAAACTGACTGCTTTGAGTTAACTGATCAAATATGATACCACCACAATCCAGAGTGAAACACCCAGACAATTTTTGTATTTTAAAAACTGAAGTCAGAGATCATAATATTTGTTAGAATGGAAAATGACATTCCTTATCCGGTATCCATTGTATTTCTGTAATGCAGTAATACATTGTGATTCTGTGAGGGTTTTTAGATTTTGTTTACTTATGACCCAGCACACACATGTGCAGTGTCAGTCGTTCACCCATTGATATCTGAGGCCATGCTTGTAGTCTGTGTAATATGTAACCCTGTGTCTTCCCACAGCAGGGCAGCATAATCTCAAAGCCGTGCAATTCACAAAATGTGTGGTAGCAAAACGCAGCACACACTAATCTGCTCTTCTGCAGCTGTGTGACTTAAGGTTGGTTTTGCAGAGAATTTTTTTTGAACTTTTGATGATTTTTGTTTAAGCTTCCCTTTGTAAAAGTCTTCACTTTGTTTCCTGTCTTGTTCTAAGTGTTTGAGGAGTCTTGGTGGCGCGCTGATAATGATTTTTAAATGTCTTTGAGACTGTTGTGCCAGTTATCAAAGAGTAGTCAAGGAGCTTGCTTCATATAAGAGAATTTCTATCTCTAAAATGATACCATTTGCAACTTCTTTTTCTAAGGGTAAAGAAGAATCTGGTGAGGCAAAATACAGAACTATTTTTGAGTCATCCCAGCCTAGGTGGAACAAATGTAATTCTGAAGTAATGTTGCAGGTTTATTCTCTCCCAGCTTTCATGTTGCTTTCAACAAATGCTGTTTACTCTCAGAATTGCTAGGTTGCTATAGAAATTTCTTTTTATCCCTGAAGAAACCACACTTTTTAGCAAGCATTTATTGACCCTTTTCAATAATTTGAACATATCTAAATACAGCAAAAGCTTCCCATTGCTTATCTATAGAAGTAACCAGAGCACTTTTGTCAAATGGATGTAGCTAAGTGTCTTATTTTCATTAACCACTTCTAAAGTTAAGTAGATTGTACTGTGGGTTGCACACACACCCCATCCCCAATAATATTTTTATTAAATATCACTTTTCCATTTGTTTCATAAATGGAAATACATGAATTGATCTGTAAGTATTATGGGCTCCAAGAAAAAAGCTATCCTTTAGTGGTATTGAGCATTTAGTATTTTGTGCTTTAGTAGTAGCTTGTGATATGTCTTGTTTTGCTGATAATTTATTCAGCATCAATTTATTAATTCAAATCATTGAAATACATTCAAGGGATTGGTGGGGGGTGATGGTGAAGAGACAGATTCTGTACTGCACTGCAGCGTATTCACTGTTTCTGATGGTCATCTAACAAACGAGTTGTTCCCTGCCCCCCAATCGGTTGTAACCATTTCATGCATTAGAAGCTTGTGCTCTCTCTATGAACTCCTACAAGCATTATATTTATAATATCTTGTATTCAGTTCCTACGATCACTTCAGTGATGCACACAATTCTACCCTTAAAATAATGATGCAGCAGTCTAAAATCAGTGCAAGAACATTGGTATATATACATAATATCTAAGGTAATATCTGAAATTATACGTGTGTTCTTTCAAATCAGAGTTAGGACTGGCACTGGGAAGATTATACCAGGTGCTGGATATGCTGAGGGTGTCTCTGCCCAAGGCAGCATATATGCTTCTCTTTGATCTCAAAAGCTTGCAGCAGCTCGGAACTGGTGTCTTGCACAGCTGTCTCAGTGCTGTGGCGGGCAGATTTTGTCTACTTGATACCATGTAAATTTTAACTAATTTTGGGACCCACAATGTATGTGACTACTGATTATACTGAGATAGTATTACCAGTAGTCTGTTGTATACCAGTGGAGGCTGTGCAGTTTCATTTAATAAAGTGAAAGGCATAATGTTTTAGAGGATTTGGTAAGTCCAGTAATTTTATTTTAATGTACCCTTCTTACCTCCCAGGGAAACGCATAATCTTACTGACCAGAAATTGTTTGGATGTTTTTTTGGTTTTGAGAGGAATTTGTTGTTCTATAACAAGTAATCCAGTTTTGGAAAAAAATCCTTCTGTTATTAAGGAAGGTTTTTCAAGCTCTGTCTTTTCCATATAGTCAACAAAGACAAGAAACTTGAACAAACCAGAACCTGAAAACAATCCACATATGAGTGAACATTCAAACCAGTTACTAACAGCACCACAGCTGATTAAAAGAAGGAAAGTCAGCACCTAGTACTGAAGCTCTGCATTCTGCCTTAAGACATCTTACACTTCACAGGAGAGTTAGAATCATACAAATAAAATCAGAAAATGTGCTACTGTTTGTTCTATGGAAATGACATGGGGTGTCTTCTTTTTGATTGAAGTACTTTGAATGAAGTTCTCGACACAATGCCAATACTTTGTGTATCACAGCTCTAGTGAGTGCTCTTTTCTTTAAAAATAAATTTTAAGAAAAACATATCATTTAAAGCAAAAACCATTTTTATTGTAAAACCCAATATCAAATTTAATTTAAGGTAACTAAATTCAGCTAAAATGCAGCCTGGATTTTTGGACCTGTGCTTTCTTCCTCTGAAAAATGATTTTACATCATGCTGATACTGTGCTTGAAATAGAAGCTGAAATCGAGCAGACCATTTATATTTTTCTAGAATTTTTTGGTGTTAATGTTCCTTGGAGTAGAACTGGAAATTGGTTTATTTGCAAGGAAGAGTAACAGGTTTTGTTCAAGCTTGGAAACTGATCTCTCTTCAGCCATCTGCTCAGAGTAAAAGCAGCAGCAGACCTGACCCTCTCCAGATGATGACCGTGAGCTGCTCTGCCCAGAGCGGTCACCATTGCATATTGCCCTTGAAAATCAAAATTAAAAACATTCAATTCTGAATTTAGTTGGAGGTTTTATATCTATGAATATAAATGCTTGTTTTTTTCACGCAGCTAACCCAGTAAACTTCACAAAGATAGCTTTTGCCTCATCAAAAATTTAGTCTTTGTTATATGATTAATTCATGTGGCTACTCTTATAACTACAGTAACCAAATTGTATGGTATAGCCTTTCTTTTATGTTTTTATACCCTTTAATTCTGATTTATAGCTGCTATAGATCATGTTGCAGTCTGAAGTCTGATGTTTGAAAATGGCTGTGACCTTTGAAAGAGGAGACAACCCTATAAATTTGCTGTTGCAATGTTTTACAGTAGTTTAGAAGTAAAATGCCAGAGAGAGAGCCTTTAGTATGCCTGTCGAATATTCTTTTAGTTAAAAAAAAAGCCACCCAAGTAATTTATTTCAGTCTTTTCTTTTTCAATATAGGTGGGTGCGAGTATTTTTACTACAGGACAAACTGGGATGGTAGTATACTGTTGTTTTGGGGCTTTTTTCCCCCACAAGTGGTAAAAGTGAAGTAGTGATGGCTAGAAAATCCTTTTCATTTCTCTACATGTTTTGGAACTGAAAGGACTTTATAAATCTTTAGCTGTATTTATTTGCTACAGCACTACTGAAATGTTGTCCTTTCTATTGAGCTCTGAAGTGCAGAGGAAACACTGGGGCACCTCTCCCCCTTTCCAGAACTAATGTATGTTCAGCAAACAGGGGTTCTGTGGGTGGGTTGGGTTGTTTCTTCCATTTAAATTGAAGATGTGGGGGGAAACTCTCCATAGTGTTTACGACAAAATAAAAGGTTTCTATTTTCTCTGTTACTTCTGATATGGTAAGATCATCAGTGGTAAGGGTTAAATGTTAGTTTCAATTCTTTTGGTGATCTTATGATGTGGACTATTTAATGGTAAAACTGGAATTATGAAGACATGCAATTTATTGTAGAGTCTACTGATACAGAACCTCAGTTTTCATTCAACTCTTCCATATGATCCACTTGCTGACTTTTCTTGTTATGTATCCTGTCTTCTGTTTGACAGGTATGCTTCATTTTGTTGCTATTTAGATTCAGGATCCAATTAGTTTTCAATGTAACTGAGGATACCTTTAATTAAAAAGAAATAAAGCCTACCCCAATACCTGTCTTTAATGTGGCATGTGGGGAATTTCTTACATATGAGACCACTCAGGCTGTGTCTGGTATTCATGAAAAATATGTAAAAATGTAAATGTGTAGACACAAGAGACTCACTGTAAAATCCTCGGTTGTTCATGTTTCTTACACATCATTTGTTTTTTAGAGAAAGGAATCAGCTGACAGGGTCAAACACTGCCATTTAAAATTAGACTGACTAAAAGAAATTAATCTCTGCAGCCCTGACTAATACAGAATTTCACTCTTCTGCAGTAGCTGAGTGAGATTACAGCCCCTTCTATTTTGAGGTTTCTTAAGTATTTAAAGCCTTTGAAGTTTTTTGAAAATGCAGTCATGTCACTGCAATGTTTAAAGGAAAGTCTGCAGGTTTTTTTAACATCTCGGATTTTTATTTTTCAAAAATGAGTTTCATTTTTAATAGTCGTCTCATCTTTGGATTTAGAAATGTGTTTTATTCATGTTCAAAGTATCTTCTAATAAGATTACTAAAGTGACTTTGAGCAATGACCCTTCTCATCACATTCTGATTTAGAAATTTGGTTCACACTGTTTCTAAATGTTCCTTTGCTGCTAAAACAACTTTATTCTACAAATTCTAATAAATACAACCATAATTCAATTCAAAACTAAAAAAAGAAGTAAAATTTATATTTAATGAAAAAATTAGGTCTGTTTAAATCTACCTTCTTGAGGCAGCCATCTCAACCATCTAAAAATAAAAAACCCAAACCCACAAGATTAGAAATTAATTTTCTTTGCCATTTTATCTCCATCTTATTTTTTATGTAATAATGAGGTAGATATATTTATTGAAATACTTTTGTAAGAAAGCTTAGGTCTGTGGTAGATTTTGGTATAATCCTGAAGCTCATAAAAACACCAGAAAAGACACTGTCTAAATGAACGAAAGAAAATGTGCTTCAAACGTAGTTTAACTTTTTTCAAGCATAAGTGGCCCTTCCCTTTTGCATATGAAATCAGTACATGTGACTACCCAAAGACTGTTCCAGCTTGCTGTGCAGCATGTAAAGAAAAGAGAAAGTTCTCTTCATTCTAAGAACTAGGAACACCCAACTTCAGAGTTATAAAGCTGAGAACACATCACCCTTAGAATATGATTTCTGTATCTGATTTTGTAAGTGGGCTGAGTTTTGGGAATTACGAATTTGAGGTCGGTTGCATATGAAATCAGTAGATGATACACATCTGACGTGGATATTCAAATACTCTTTGGCCTTATACATAATTCTTCATTTCAGTTTTTTACTTTATTTGAAAAAAAAGCCCAGATTCTAAGAGCCAGAAATAGGTTAATCCTTCCCTGTTGACTATAAACATTTGCCTGCCAAAATACTGGCTTTGTACTGGAAGATGCAGCTCATGGTTGATGTATTTGAGCAGCAATTTATATATTGCTGTTCTCAAATGCAAGAACTTAAAGAACTTATTAATTACTTCAAGTATTCACAAGTTGAGCATAAAATGATACCCTTCAGTGATAGTAATGAAATTGAACTAATTCACAGTTAACTGAAATTTCTACGAAAAATTCTTGATTGAAGAGTCAGCTTTGGACTTCATTAGGTGAAAGCTCTGAGCAGTTACTCCATTAGTGCCCTTCTGAAATATTGCTGCGTCACTGAGTAAGTAGAGACTGTTCAGACAACCTTCGCTCTCCTAACATTAATAATTAATCACTTAAGCTGAAAGGACTATAAAGATTCTGGTATACCAAACATCTTTCCTACCTTCTCCCATGGGTTGCAAAACACGGTCAGTGATTTCCTTTTACTCCACCAAACTGTGTCTAACAATGGAGCTGTACAAAGGAAGTGTTACGAGGTTTAGAAGAATAAAAGAAAGCCTTTTTTTCTCTTTTCCTGACATGCTCTGAAACGCAGTCAGTCTTTTCTTGGTGAGCCATGACAGGCATGAAGTTGGATAATCTTTAACTCTGAGAAATATTTTGCTTTAGGCCAGATAATAGTGTTTTCTGATAAACTCCACCAGCTGTGGCTTGCTAAGTTGAATGATGTCTACAGGGCCCACAAGTTTATTTTCTCTCACATGCCTGATATACATAATGCACATTTTGCCCTAATGAAGTAGTCATTTTCAATTAATTACATTGAGGAAGGATGGGCAGAACACATGCATGATGCACTGCCTGTAATTTGTGCCAACATGCCAGTTTTTAACATAAAAGTATGAACATCGAGATCTGCTATTATCGGAAAGGCAGGATAAGCACCTTAATAAGCTTCCCATCTCGTTGTTTTGAAGAGGTTGCTGAGGCCTTATTACAACACGTGCTTTCAGTAACACAGAAAGGTTCCCATCATTAGGGAAGATACACCTATGTTGGTACTAATTGAAACAGAGATTTTTCCAGGCTGACTAGGCTAGCAAAAATGCATTTGCCAGACTATAACAACTTTATTTTTTGCAAGTGTATCTTGCATTTCACGTGACAGCCTTGTTTCAGGCTTGTGGGACACAGGGTGTATGCCAGCTTTGCCAGTGCGTTCTCAGCAAGGTTAAGTGAAATTAGACCAACTGGACTAAATTATCCTTTCACATGGAAATTGTGTCACTGTTTAGATGTCAGAATGGGACGTGTAAAAAGGAGCTTAATTCTTGTACCACTTTCCATAAAATAATGAATCCTGGAGCTCAAGGTTGAGAAGCTCCTAGGTTGTGCTTCAGAACCTAGGGAAATCAATTTTCTCCTCATCCTCCCTTGCTGTACCCTTTGAAAAATTGTAGTGACTTTTCTTACAGCAAAATACGTTGTTGCCTTTTCCCAGAGAATTTCGCAGTGCAATGTTTATTGCCAGCACTACAGTGATGTATTGTACCAGCAGCAGGGGAGGGGCTGGAGGGTTTCTGCTCTCCCAAGAAGCCATTTATCCATGTATATACAATATTCAGCGGTTGGCAGGTAGCTCGCTGTTTTCTGAGGCCTCAAATATCTCGCCTGTTTTGCTTTGTGGAATCTGAGTCCGGAGCACTCCCTTGAGTCCTCAAACCTTTAGAACGTCTGGGCAGGTGGGAAAGGAGCACTGCTGAAGTTCGATTGCGATGCACTACCACAGTGTGCTACCAGAGTTCTGCTGCAGAGCATTAACATTTGGAGATTCATTGAATCTCTTACGTCTTGGGAAAAAACCATGTGCATTAATTGATGATATTCTACATGAAGCACAGATAGAAATGTGTTGGAGCACACAGTGCTGGGGAATTTAAAGCAACTTTCAGTGTCTACTAAGTAATTCAAATTATTGGGATGAATACATTTTTATTTTGGAAGTTGATCATCTTATTGATTCTACCTCACCTACTGTCTTTAAACAGGAATTTTCTTTTAAGTCTAGATGCCCTTATAAGTGACCATTGCGAATGTTAGGAGTCAGCTGGCCATACAGTACAGCTTTGGGGGGATTAGGCTAATGTCTCATTGTGTGCAGCAGAAATAGGAATAGGAACTGTAGAACAGGCTATAATGCCTGAAGTAGACAGTTTTGAGAATCTCTTCAGGAAGGAATACTCTTAGAGTTTTATGACGTTGTAGCCAAGCTTAACATTTAAATGCAGAAAAAAGAGAATTAGTTACTGTTAATTTACAGATTGGCATGCTGGTTTTAATCTAAATTGTAGTTGAAATTATTAAAAACTATGTTTTGTTCCTGTCAAATTTTTTTTATTTATTTAATTGATATTTTCCAATTTAATTTTTTTTACCGGAATCTGAGTTCAAAGTGCCTCTCCTGCTTTAGAGTTCCACTCAAATGAAGTGCTTCCATGGAAGCACGTATTTTCTTGGATGACAAGCAAATGCAGCTCTAAACAGTGGTATTGTGAGGAAGAGGGTAAGTCTTCAGTAATAGCAGCACCTAGAGCTGCTCATGGAAGGGACCTGACCTGCATCTTTCTGAATTTAAGGTTTTTGCATCCCTGTGTGCTTGTAGAAAATGAGTAAAAGTAGCTTTAACTTTGGCAGGTATCTTTCTTGACCATATCAGCTTCTATGTGATCCTAATACTATCGGAAGTTCTGTTCTTTATTTATTTTTCATTTTGGTGTAATCTTTGCTAATTGTATGCCATGACCAGGTGTTGAAGTAATGCTGGACATGATGTCATGGCAGTCCAGCCTGCTTGCTTTTCTAGATTCACAGAATAAACTGCTCACCTGCTCTCCAGCAGGTACACATGGATCCCATGGCATGCAGGAGAGTGTTTTAATCCCAGAGGTCTAGGGAAATGAGGAGGCGTTAGCTTACTAAACTTCATGGCAGGCACTAACCCCAGGTTAGAAAACTAAATTCTCACCCACTTGGACTACTCTTGTAATCTAGCAAACAGGGAAAATAACAAGTATCTGCTTAATTTTAACTGTTTTAGGGAATTCTGATCATACCATTTACTATACCCTCAAGTGGCATTCAGCTCCAACTACCACAGATGTAACATCTTACTATGGCCCAGAAAAACCTGAACAAGCTTCCTAACCTGTTGCCCGGGTTTTTATTAAGTAATTAAGTTCTAAGAAATATTTTCCAATTTTCATTTTGGTTTTATGCTAGAGAAATCTCTAATACTTTGCTGAGTTAAGATTATAAAAATCCAAATAGACCAAATTCTGATTTTTAGAGTTCAAAACTTATGGTGTGTCCAGAAGATAAATCTTAAATGTTTGCATCTGTTTAAATATATTGTAAACCGTTCTTTTAAAGTATGCATAGATGTACATGTATTCTTATTTAGTTTTTGCTTAGTGCCACAATGACCAGCACTGCATCTTCCATGCATTGGTCTCATGAGCCATTTACCTAAAATGTAAAGCAAGGATTGGGCTGAGGCTTGACTTGGCTTTGGAGGTGAAGTTGCTGTGGTAGTCTTTTCCACGTATCTAAGTTTTTGACTGGGGCATTTTTATAAGGCTGAAAGAACTGCTAAACTAAACATAGTTTAATTTGCATGAAGTTAATTTTGTATGAAGCTGTGATTATTACATGTAATCAGAAGGGATGGTATGGAGCGAGGAAGATATAAGGAGTGCACGGATGTAAAATAAAATGAAGCTAAAAGTGATAGTGATTGCAAGCTAATTATTTTCATAGTCTAATTAGTTTTGTAAAAGTTAAGACAAATGTTGAAGCATTTTTATATCTTTAGGGGACTGTTCCAAGATAAAAAAGGAAGCAGATGTTTTTATTCAAGAAATATTTCACTTTTTGTTGGGACTGGTATCTTCAATCTACTCCAACTCCAGCTGTGCAAGCTCCTTGTTTGGTAGCAAGAGTGATGATCAAACTATTTTGTTTTCTTGGGCAAGTCAAGATGTGTACAGTGATGTTAGTGCAAACTTTTTTTGTGTCTAAAAACAGCTGCATAGAATGTAATATTCTTTGAGAAGTCCCACAGGACTAGAGACAGTGGATGATAATCATCGATAGCAGCAGATACCACTGAGAAGTAGCTCCAATACAATCGTTGGATAATAAGAAACCCTTATTCGCCTGCCTATATTGTCACTGCTCAAAATCATTAATTGATCAAGTAAACATCCTCAGATGCAGCAAGCACTCTGGTCTCCGTTCTGAAATAATACTGTAGGAGGGTGTGATCTATTCAGTGAACTTAATTTATGAAAACAAGCTAGCAGCTTTAACAAGTTATTTGTAATTTATGTATCTTATCCACTTCTTAGATTTGTTTATTTAAAAAATGCTTTATAAATTAATCTGTTATTTTTCTTTCTTGTGCCCTTACCCTTTCCAAGGTTACGCCTTTCTGCTGTTCCAGGAAGAAAGCTCTGTACAAGCTCTGATAGATGCCTGTCTGGAAGAAGATGGGAAACTTTACCTATGTGTGTCAAGTCCCACAATCAAGGATAAACCAGTAAGTAGCTTATGCCATGACACCTCTGCTGGTTGCTAGCATGTTTGCTGTTACTCTTTTCAGTTAATAAATTAAAACATACATTTAATGACTTGTCACTTCCTGTTTCTGCCCTTGCTGTTACGTTGAATTGACTTTCTGTATCAGTGTAACACGGCTTTAACATTTGCTTTTTTCTGATAAATGCCATGTTCAATCAGGGTTTATATTTGGTACTCCCAGGAGAATGCATCTTTTTAGAATGTTAGCTGTAAAACAATGGAATCGTGATTTTCTGTCTACATTATTTGAGAAAAAAGAACGCCTTATGCAATGAAATGAAGAAACTTAACCCTGCCAAATTAAAATCCAGATAGCATCAAATATCCCCTGTACTTCATTGGGTTTATTAATTATTATTTTTAATGCATGCAATAACTAATCAATTTGTACTTTAGGCCTCATTTTCCTTACAGAAACTGCAAGGTAAAATCAAGTACTGCAGACAGCTATAGCAGAATAAAAGACATACAGTAACCTGTATGTATTGTTCACATGTCTAACGTTCTTTAATGTTAGTCTTTTTATGTGTCTATGGACGTATATAGATTAGATGAAAACTCCAGACAAATAAGATAAGGCAAAAAACATGCTGCCTTTTAAAGACATTATTAGAAAACTTGCACAGATGAAAGAACAACCCAAAATTACAGCACAGTGAGTGGACTTGCATGATTTCTAGAATCAAAAAAATGGATTGATGAGCAGCTTGATTTAAATAACTTCTGAGAAGTTGTTTTTGTTCTGTGTAACCTGAATATTTATCAGCTGTGTTGCTTGTTGCTCTATAGAGGTAGGCATTCACACATTACACAAACTCCTTTTGTATCCAAGCGCTGAAATTAATTTTATCTCCACTCCTATCAGTGCTTTAAAATTTGTGGATCACTGATTGTGATATCAGGAAAGTCAGAAGCCCAAACTGCAACTGTAATTGCACATGGTAAAATGTTCTGAAAGACCTTTCCCAGATTTCTTACTATAATGGCGATCAGAGGCAGGGAATTAGTGAGAGTAGGAGTTTGCAATGATGAAATTTAACTCGAGCCTGGCCTCTAGAGGTGGTAAATGAATTGTCCACATTCTTTTAGACACTTATATAAGCAATGTTCTCAAATTGTTCTGGTGCTTATGCCACTGATTTACTGTTTTTGCAAAGGTAAATTTTTGTTTTTAATTATAGAAAGATTTGGCAGTTTTTTCTTAATCAGGTGGTCAAGTTCCCCTACTAAAAACAGTCCTTATTTCAGGTGCAAATTCGACCTTGGAACCTAAGTGACAGTGACTTTGTGATGGATGGGTCTCAGCCTTTGGACCCAAGAAAAACAATCTTTGTAGGAGGAGTTCCACGGCCCCTCCGAGCTGGTGAGTAGAAGGAAAATGTAGGGCACATAGTAGGCGGTTCCAGATTATGTAAAAAAGATGTATAGTGTATGTAAAGGAACAGAAAATATACTGCCTCTTTTCCACAGATCATAGCTTGCTTTGTAAGTCAAGGGGTGTCTCCCTGTCTACAGAATACAAACTGAACATTTTTTACCTGTTAAGTAGGTTTCTAAGGAGTAGAAACTGAGGATTGTCAGTAGAAAGAGTTTTCCCTACACTGCATAATAGTCTAGAACTTGGCTGATTTTTATTTTTTTTTTGTAGTGTACACCATCTTAATCCTAACCCTGAATTTGCTGGGATGTAGACAAGTTCCCCTTTCCTTTGACTAGATGACAAACTTCTCCCGGACTCTTTCCAAACCAATTCCAATGTCAACTCTATGATTTCTCTATCCCATTTATTCAACCCTTACGCTAATCTTTCCATGGAGTTATGGACAAGGCCTCTCAGCTATTCTCCAGAACAAAAGTTTCTCCCAGCCAGGTCTCTTGGTGGCCCCACACTGAAGACCATTTTTCAGACTCGCTCATAATGTAGCTTTTTTCCCCTCCATTTTTTTTCCTTCACCCTTAACTCTTTTTCTTCACTTTTATTGCAGAGCCATAGACAAGACTCCTTAGCCTTTGGCCAGAGGAAAGATTTATCCCAGCCCAGGTTTGCTGGCAGCCCCTATTTTGTTTTGAAGGCCCCTTTTCAGCATCACTCCCAGCTGTAGCTTGACACTCGTTTCTTTCTTCCTAACCCTTACATTTCTGGTGAGCCAATGACAAAGTCATGAAGCAAGTTAAGACATTTCTCCTTGCTAGATCTTCTGGCAGCCCTCACTTGTGTTTAGTAGTCCCCCTCCATCGTCAGTCACTCCAAGGCAGCTGCATGGTTTCTTTTTCACCCTCCCAACCCTAATCCTGATTTTCCAGGACTGTATTAGACAAGGCCTCGTAGGCACTGTCTGGAAGAAAGACTTCTGAATCAGGTTTCCTTGTTGTCCTTGCTTACCTTTGGCAGCCACTTTCCACCCCACTAGGACTTCAGCTCTTCACTTTATCTTTTACCTAATCCTAAATCTTTCGGGGAGCTGTACACAAGGTCCCCCAGCCATTGCAGACAGTAAGATTTCTCCTAGTCCAGGTTTCTTGGCAGCTTCACTTTCCTCTCAGTGTTAAAATAAGGCACAATTTTAACACGGTAATTATGTAAACAGTAACAATTAAACATTACCTCATTTCTAATGATAGCCTTTATAAAAGTGTATGGCATTTGGCCTGTCATAGATCACATTTGAAAACTAATGCCTTTAAATAGTTAACTTCACCAAAGCAGATGGACAGTTTTCAGTTTTCCCTGTTTGCAGCTTTAAAGATCTGGTACAGAAGTTTTTCCTAAGATACCTGAGCATGACTTCCTTGCCCTGGAATCCTATATATTTTTGTTTATTGGCAAGAGTAACTTAGTGGAACTACTATTGTAAATGTTTTTAAGTGTTCCTGATGTTTATTGTGTACTATCCACATTCTGATTACTACCCACATGATGATTCCAAATCATTAGAAAGCAGAAGAATCTACTGGTGACCACATTACGCTGACAGTTTTTCCTTACTGTTTGGGGCAAGTAAACAGCAAGGTTTGGTAGAATGAGTTAGGCAATTGTTTGCTTGTTGAAAATGGACAAATTTATACAAATTTATACAAACACAGATATCTACTCAATTTAAAATTGTCTCTATGTATAATTTACTAGTGAGAATTTTGTGACAACTACAAGAATTTAAATATTTAGGGGTTTTTTTCCCCCCATCTTATTTTGGGTAGCTAAATTTGCTACAGAAAGTGTTTTCACACATTAGCACTAGTAAATGGCTGACTTGGCAGGGGCTGTACAGGTCCCAGTATCTTGTGTTGTCCATCTGACAAATTTGCTTGCCTATGAGCTTTTACAGAGAACTTGGCTCAGTGACCATGTGTACTTGCACAGTTCACATGCCTCTTCTCTGCTTTCTTTTCTACTTCCTTCAGTTCTTTCCCATAACTTTCCTTCTGTATGTTTCCTCAGCCATGCACTCAACCTGTCTTATTTTATGAATGATTTCTAACTTCCTTACAGTTATTCTTAGTATCAGAAAAAGCAACAAACCATTTTAAAACATACACAACCGAGATAATGTTTTATCAAAATACAAATTCAAGTTGCATCTAAAATGCAGCAACTTCAAGTTGCAGTAACTTCTGATGTTTCATGAATTTTTGTTTCAAATGTAAAACACCTCTTTAATGTCTTTTGAACCTTAGTACTTAGGGCAAAATATCAGATTCTAAATATAGAAATATCTCTAAGTGATCTTACATGCAATGCAAACTAGCATTAAGAAGCCTAGCTGGAGCTACCTAATGCCAAATACCAGAGTTTTAATTTACAATATTGTAAATTCTGGTTGATCTGATACGTACTTGAACAGTGTAACTCTGCATTTTCTTCACACTTCAGTCACACCAAGTTTCTTTTTACAGATTCTGGTTTTTGCCTTATATTTTACTATAATTCATGTAGAGTTGATTCAGTCTGTTAAAACCAGTGTTTCAGTTTGCAGTTTTAGACTTTGGAAGGCAAGTATGCTAGGGCAAATAGTGGGGGTTTTTTTACAAGCAACAATCCAAATGCAACACCATTATTTATGTTAAATCTATTACATTTAACAATTGACTTCTTGCAGTTGAATTGGCAATGATTATGGACCGTTTATATGGAGGTGTCTGCTATGCTGGCATTGATACAGACCCAGAGTTGAAGTATCCAAAAGGTGCTGGCAGAGTGGCTTTCTCCAATCAGCAGAGCTATATTGCTGCTATCAGTGCTCGCTTTGTCCAGCTCCAACATAATGACATTGATAAACGGGTAAGTCAAATAGCATGGGACAGAATGGTTGCTACAAAACGGTACAGGAGTTAAAATCATTATTATTAACATTGTGTTGGAGAACACTCTGAGTTCTGTTCTTCAGATGACATATGTCAGTTTTTTAAAAGCTTATTTAAGGATTTAAAGCAGGGTCAAAAAATACTTCAAACATCTTAAATAACTGTTTAGCACTAAAACTGGAAAACAGTTGGTTGTAAGCTCATTTGCTCTTGGTTTTGTTTTGAATTCTGTAGGTCAAATTCCACAGCATTTCCCAGCTTCTTTCTTTCCCTTTAGGTGTTTGCTCGTTCTGCATCAACGGCTTTTAGTTTGGTGACTGCTTTTATAGCTTCTGACACTTTTGCTGTTATTAGGCACCATTTTCTGTCTGTAGTCTATGTCTGGACTTGAGGTCCCTAAAGCAGAGCTGTATTGTAAGTAAAATAGGTGATGCTGACCCCAGAAGTCTTGAGCATTATTTAACTAAAATCATTTGCCAATAGACGCTTGAGAGGCAGAAGGGAGGGAAATTATTTGGTTTTGTTTGGTCCATATGAAATCCTGGTTTCTAAAAGGCTCTTCAAGTATAGAGCGAAGTTCACTTAAATCTGAGTTGAATGCATTAAGAGAAAACATTGCTTAATTTCCAAGATTTTTTTTTTCCTTTAGAACTTCTGTCTTCACCTCTTGATTACACATGAAAACAACACCCATGTTTATCAGGGTCCAGCAATTTAGAATTATTCAGAAGAACATACAGCATGCACTGCTGCTAAGTATTTTTCCAATAGGGATTGTTTGTTTTCCCCTTAATTTGATATAAATCGTTTCTTCAGAAGTCATCCTAACAGGTATTGGGTGTGTCTGATATGTGCAGTATGCATATAAATCCACATAGCTGCAAAGTTCAAACTGTATCTCTTTAAAAATCTGAATTGAACTTTTTGTCAGATTTGGGGAGGTCGTGGGGCTGTAAGTCCTCAAATAATTTTTCTATGGTGCTATACAACATATTACATTAACTAAGACAGGGTTATTCCTTAACAGTTCTTAGCCATTGAATTCTGAAAAATCTTAGAGAGATCAAGAAGATTACTTTTAGAGTCTTACCCACATGTAAACACTTTGAGATTTATATATCAAACATGTCTACAAGGGGTTTCTTTCTAAGCTTTAAGGAAGAGCCACAAAAGATGCTAGCTAGTAATATTTTATCAATCATTTCTTTTTTAGCTTGATTGATTGATAATTTAAGTTTTATCTGTTTTTAAATAGATTCATCTGCGAGTTTGAAGAAGTATGAAATCTCTCAATAAGTCCTTAAATCTTAGTTTTGAACTCTAATAGATTGAAATCCTTGGACAGTACAACATACATTCTTAAAATTATTTCGTTAGTAACCAAAGCAAGAAAAGACATGAGAGACCGAGAGAAACTCTATTTCAGACCTTCACAATTCATGCTTGGGAAATGTGAGTAGGTGGGGATCTAGAGCTGTGCTGGACATTGGACCTGCTTTCTTCCAATTTCATTTGAGACAGTGCTGTTTTATTTTACGTGATGCTTCTAATTTTAGTGACATGGCATCTGATACGCAAAATGGCAGTTATTCAGACTTGTTCCATGCAATACTAGGAGCACAGTGTAATTAAAAAAATTAGATTGGCAGCCCTAGCTGTTAAATAGGCAAGAATAGGTTTCACTATATAAGCCTTACTTCAAATAAGTAACATTTGTTGAAGTGTGATCAGGATAAGCTGAAGTAGAATACTGTTTCTTGTCTTTCAGCTTAGTGTCTCATTCTGTGTTTCTTTAACTCTGTATGTATTTAAGTGTGGTTACCAGAGTCAGGTTTTCCTGGCAGTATTCAAATTGTGCCAGACTAACACTTGTGGAGTTACAGCAAAATTCTTTATTATAATACATGTATATTTCAATTTTTCTATATCTTCTAATGCAGTTGACTGTACTTAAACTGCTTTATAAATAGCATCATAATGCTGTAAGGATTATACATGCATGAACTACTGATTTCCCAGGCATGAATGAATACTCAATTTAAATGTGTAGGCTTGATTCATAGGAACAGACACACAGGAGAGAACTTACATGTTGTCAACTTCTGTAACAGCATCATTGCAAGTGCCTAGTCATGCATCAACCCTGCTGCGTTGGGCACAAGTGCTTTAAAAACAAAAAGCATTCCAGCCACAAGATGTTTACAACTGAGTGTAGGACAAAAGTCAGCAGCTCTCCAGCCTTTTTGTAATTGATGGCAAGGTCCTCGATGGAACTACTGTGAAATGTTATTGCACTTCAAGAGCTAAAATCTTTAGATAGTGATTTTTGCCAACAATGGAGAGCATTTAATACGAGTACATTTAATTTTGTTTAATTCGAATTTCTTATTATTCTGCATTTTGCAGTTCACAAAAAAAACAAAGGAAAAAAGAATCCTCTCTGAGAAAAAAAAACCCTTCTATAACTCACTGGACCTCTGAAGTTTAGAAATATAATTTTGTTCTTTATAATTTTTCTTCCTAAATGCTGGCCGTGGCCTGCCCTATAACAGCTGTATTCACTTTCCTGGAGTTGTCTCAGACAGTGGGAAAAGCCTTGCAGATGCTGTCTTTAATGTACTTCCATCTTAGTACTTTCCCACACTTAACCTTTCCAAGAAATACTTACAAAAACACACCCTTCTTTCTTGAGATTTTCTGACAGGTCAAGCGATCGGTATGAAAATTTAAATATCAACCTCTTGGGTTAATCCTGCATCAGTTGAAACCCTTCAATAGTGTCAAAAAGAGTTAAAACACTGGGGGTTTTTTTCTGTTCATGCTTAGCAAAACCCTTACAGTTGTTTTTCTTCTTTCTGGTGCAGGTGGAAGTGAAGCCATATGTGCTGGATGATCAGATGTGTGATGAATGCCAGGGCACTCGCTGCGGTGGAAAATTCGCTCCGTTCTTCTGTGCCAACGTTACCTGTTTGCAGTATTACTGTGAATACTGCTGGGCAAGCATACACTCTCGTGCTGGCAGAGAGTTCCACAAACCACTGGTAAAGGAGGGAGGCGACCGGCCCCGCCACGTCCCGTTCCGCTGGAGCTGAACCCCAGGCCTCGCCCAGCAACAAGTACTGGAGTAAATAAAATTGAGTGAAAAGAGAGCGCTGCCTCAGGGCTTAGTGTTCTGGAAATCTGTGCATTCGTCCTCGACTTTAATGAAGATATGGGTCTTTTTATTACTATTATTATTATTTACAGTCACATTACTGAACTCAGTGTCCAGTATAATACAAACCGGCAGAGTGTAACTGTACTGATTTTGCACTTTGATTCACACAAACATCTGCTTGGTACCTTAATTTCCTACACAAGACTTGTCACTAGTGACATTATGTAGACTGCCATTCTCATCAGCCTTCACTGGGCTGATGTGTATGTGATGAAGATTTTTTTATTATAATTATAATTATTTTTATTTTTAAACTGGAGCATGCACTTATTTTCAGAAATTTAGACTTGCCCCTAGCAGATGACTTACCAAAGGTAATATTCACAAGTAGGTGGCAGATGTAGCAAAAACTTAAACAGATATTCAGCAATCATTAGTTTGGGTCATTTAGAGTAGTAATAACCCTTAAAGAAAATAAGCCTTTAGTTGCTCTCCATTTTGACTTGTAAGGATGATACCTCATAAGCTGGATCAGACTTTTTTCTTTTGTTTTGCTGAGGGTATTTTTTCGTTTGTTTTGTTTTGTTGGGTTCTTCGTTTTGTTTTGTTAGGTCTTTTAGTGTTATGTAAATGTATGCTGCAATAGCTTTTGCTGCTATTAAAATGGTATTACTAATACCATAATACTCTATTCAGGCTAGGGTATCAATTAAAAATGAATATGTGATTAAAATAGTGATGGCTGCTGAAAGGAGATCAGTATAGCATACAGAAAAGCTTCCAAGGAAGGTCAATATTTTTTGACTGCATGTTTACTTAATCAGGTTGCTGCATGCAATAAATTTTATATATGTCTAATATAAAACCTGCCCACAATGCACAAATTATGAATCTACGTAGGCTACAAAATGCTCAGTAACAAAACAAAATTGATTACTGACTGGAGGAAGGCATGCCTCAGTAAATGTAATGCTTCTGAAATTAGGATCAGCCCATTACAGAATGACCTGTATTACAACAAATATAAAAACTAGCTGTAGGATATTCTTAAAACAAATTTGTGGATGGTAGATGAAGTACTTTGCGGTGCTCTGTTATATATTGTGCAATTTATTTTATATAGTAAAGTGATTATGTCTAGTACTGTGATCAAACTTAATTGTTAAAGCCTCTGTATCCGACATTAACACATTTTTGACAGTTCATAACAGGTACATAAGCAGAAATGAGCTCTTAGTTACAATCTCTCTTATAATGCTTGCATCATTTACGTAGCTGCAGACCTTGTCCAGAAAACCAAAGAGCTCATGCTAGCGTACATACACTACCGATTAGATAGTCTGTCAAACTAATAAACTAGGCACATTTAAGGAAGTTAGGAAAAAAGCGGTGCTAAAGAAATGTCTGCATATAAAAGTAACATGAGATGTCTGCTCTGTGGATGTGGCGTTATCTCTCTAATCCCTGGATGTATCCTGTGAAGCTTGAATACAATTAAGACCTGCTAACACAGTGGACATTTTTTTAGCATGAACTATGGGGCTGCAGATAGCATATAAATATAAACACACTTGGTATACTAATGATTGTGAGAATGTGTACACTATTTTTTTTTTCTTTTTCCTCCTTTGTTTTTGCAGTTCTGGGGACAATCTGACTGGATATGACACCGCATAGTAGATTTAAATGTTCTGGGTTTTGTTTGTTGTGATGTCCTTCTTTGTGTCTAATTTAGTAAGTTGGTTTTCCCAGTGTTTAGTTGCGAGTATTGGCTTTGAAAGGATTTTTTCTGTTTTTGGAGAAAAAAAAAAGAAAAAATAGTTTTTTACTGGTTTAAAATGCTTATTATAATTATCCCTTTTGAAGTTACTTCTGGGCGGTTTTGTGATATTGCTTTTCCCAGCCCAGGTGTCTTTTCTGTTCTTTTTCATCTGTACAAGACATTTTGTTATGCACTACTTTTTGTATCTAGACAGTTTTCAACAGTCGGCTGATGATTTTTTTTAAAGAAAAAGGCATGCTTTCTGACTGACATGATCTTTTGCAATACCTCAATTTTGAAATATAGGAAAGAAAATGATATTTTCTAAGTAAGTTTATTCAGAAAAATATATATTAATTTAATTCTGCAAGAAAAATGATTTAACAGATGGGTAACTTTATTTTTTTCATGCTTATTTGAGTTTTTTTGAAAATGAAGAAGTTAGAGCTTTATAACTGTAATATTAAAGATCATAGCTAACCTACAGAAATCTACCTAATTATGTGAAAGAAGTAAACCTTTTTGAAGAAATACCCCTCTTTCATGTAGAAAAATACCCCCAGAGAGAAAGAGAGCGAGAGAGAGAGAAGCTGGAAGATGTACAATATAGCATAATGTTGGATTAAATCTGAAACAAAATCATCATAAAGAACAGGTGTAAACACAAACTCCATTTGGTGCTGAAAGTTGTGAATAGAAGGTGAAAAAATATTTTCCCTTAATTTGTATATTTATAATCAAGTGTGATTATGCACGACTGACCAGAATTGTGAGAGTTCTTCTGTTTGTATTTTTTTAAAGAGAACTTTTTTTAGTTTATTAAATTATGACATGCTCCCTTTTGTTTTGTAAATGAATGTGCCCCTGAGTTGTTAATATGTTATATTAAAAGAGGGTCCTTCAAAAAAAAAGTTATTTTTTAAAATATGGAGTTCTGAACTGCAACTTGACTAAGAAGCCCCTGGGTACAACAGGTCCTATTGTGGCCTTTTCTGATGTGAGACTTGAACTAGTCGATTTTTTTGAAGGCTAACCTAACCTCGACTATTTGTTGTTATGTGCAATACTGTTTGTACTGTTTGTATAAAAAAAAAGAAAAATGAAAAGAAAAAAGGCATAAATCTTTATTGCAGATTTATTTTCATTGCAGACTTTAGACATTGTGATTCACTAAAATCATTTTTCTACTGTCAAATATGTACCTTTTCTTCATGCTGGTATTTTTTCAATAGTAATGTAGCCTTTGTACTGAGACAAATTTTCATTGTTATTTTTAGAAAGATTTTTTGCTAAGAAAAAAATTAAACATATTTACATATTTTTCATTTTTATTTCGTATTTTCTTTAAGGAGTGCTTTCTCAACCATTAATATAGTTGTTTCTGGGAGAGACTTTCATATCTGGTCAATGTCATTAATATTATTTTGTATTTTTACTTGGAATAAATTAATTTTATGATGCTGATTCTTTAAAAGTTTATTTTTTTCATTTTCAGTTATTTTTGAAGCTAAAATCTTTGTAATATTGTTACTAAAGTGTCTAGTTTTTTGAAATGCAAAGCTTTATGTATTAACTTGCTGATGTGGTTTACAATAGTGTGGCAATGATGAAAATGGTTGGTTATGTAAAGTGATTGGAAAATTGTAACAAAGAATTGGGCAATAAAATGACAGAATGAAGCAGAAAAAACGTGATATTTTGAAAAGCCTTTTCCTTTATCAAAATGATTTAGGGAGATAATAGGGATGTCACAGTACCAGTTCGCTGTCTAGATTTATACACCACCAGTGTTGATGAAATACTATTGCCGTTATAAGGAACTAAATCTATTGAACAATGGGTTTTTGACCCTGCCCATTCAGCATAATTCTTCATTACTTTTCTTGTCATGAATTCAATAAACTCTCTTTTCAGTAGCCTTAGATTGAACCTCCTGAAATACCTATTCTTCATTGTATTTTGCCACCGTGTTATTTATTTACTGAAATTGACCCTTCCCTGCACACCATCCTTTCTGCATGCGTTTCCCAGCGGCAGCGTGGAGCGGACTGTCGGTGCCCCCCCCACGCTCCAACCAAGTGACCGCGCGGCGTTGGTGGCTGCCCAGTCCATGCGAAGTACTCTCTGTCCGTGTCCCGCTAGCAGTGCAGTAACCCCCTATTGCCACCACCTCTGAGCATCTGTTCAGCTTCTTTGTCTTTCTCCGTTCTTCTCTGCCTCTCTTGTGTCTTTGTCCTTTTTCTCTTTTGTATTGGCGATACCGAGAGCCAGTATCCAAACGCTTTTTCACCTCCATTTACATCACCTTTGTTTCCCCGTGCAGCCAGAAGAAACCCCTTCCTGAAGCCAGTGACTCTCTGTTCTGGCACCTGAAACAATCCAGACTAAAACTGGTGTTGCGTAAACAGGGCATACAATGACTTTCTCTAGACAAAACTGTTGCTTCCACAAGCTATTGATGACCTTTTAGACTAACTTTGGCTCGAGTGTTAGAGTGGCTCGTCTGTAACTTGTGGGAAGAAATGTGCCCAGAGTTGGTCTATTGTGTATCCTCTGTGTGTTCAGTTCTGTAAGTAATGTATAGACTAGATCAAATAGTGAAGTAAAATTTAGACTCAAATTAGGTACTACTGGTTGGAATGTATGCAAATTGCAAACAAAGGAGATTAAGGAATGAAGAGGGAATAAAAATTCCTGCTAAGTGGTACAAAGTTTATGCTTATATTTCTGCCGACATGCTTGTATTTTATAGCCTGCTAGCAAGGCATGGGCTAAAACAAATTGTATTGCAAATATGCAGTTAGCAAATAACTTTGCTGATTTCACTATCTGTTAGAGTAGTCAAAAAAATCAAAAAAAAGAAAAAAAAAAAGGCGCTTAACTGGGAAAAGCTCCCATGTTAATATTTCAGTATTGTGACATCTCTACTTGCAAGGTATGAGTGAAAGATTAGTCACAGATTTGTAGAAATGTCTCTTTCGTTTAATCTGGCTTGTATGTAGTTGCTTTTATGCTAGTTTGTATGATGTCAGCTAAACCCTTTTTCTTTTCCTTCCTTTCTTTCTTTTTTTTTTTAAAAACAGACAAACTTCTCAATCTCTGCTGCTATAGTGTTCTATCATACCACAGAGTATTTTATATTCATGTTAGTGACTACTCTATACCCCAAATGGGTAGTTGGTCAGAAATCACATTGGTCATGTAATTCTGACACACTCAAATTTACATGAGAAAAAGTTCATCAGTAAGTGGAAAACCAGGGTGCTAATAAGAGATAATTTTTTGCTCTTTTTTGTTTCCTGGATATAGTTCTGTTGGGGTATAAAGTATTAGATATTTGTAATTTTACTGTCAAACTAATGGACATAACTTTTAGAGCATTCACAGCTAAGATCTCTGTACTTGTTTTTCAACTAATTTTAAATGTACTGTATCTTTTATTACATGTTCTCTTAGATTGTTTTTGCTAGTAATTCTAACAAGGCTTCTTCCTTTTTGGCTTGGACTAATGCTTGTATGGAACTGCAGTACTGTGACTAAACATGGAGCTCAATGCTGCTATTGCTTACAACTGCTTAAACTTTGTAGTTTGGACTTTATTTTTTTCTGTAATAACTTATTAAATATAGTTGTATGAAGTACTGATATTTGTCATCCTTTGCACATGCTAAGGAAATCTTGGGATATGCATTATGGGAATGTACACTAGACACAAAACCCCCAAGTTTTGTACTGGATAGATGTACACTAGATAAAGTTAAGCAAAGACACACCTTACATGCACACAAACTGTCTTTTCTAGTTATTTTTAATGCAATATATGAGCCACTTATGTTTTCTCTCTAAAATGGAAAAGCCACCCTTTATGTATATATTATGCTAAGCTGAAGGTAAATACAACTACACATATGATGAAAATATTTCTGAGAATGTAGTTCCCCCACCAAATGCAGTATCAAGTGCCTTGAGAATAGGAACTGTTGAATTATTCTCTCTGAGCTTAAGATAAATTGCTGGCTAACATATTGCACTCTTTTATTAGCAGTTTAACAATGGTTGCAGGCTAGAGATTAGACTGATCAGTTAAAAAAGAAGAAAGCACTGCGACAGTAGTTTATAATGACTTATTTTTTAAGAATAGGAGATAATTAAAGTTCAGTGATAGAGCTGTTTGGAACTTCACAGAATACTTCCTTGAAAAAATATGAATTCTACTCTGTCAGGGCACGTGAAGACCACAAGAATGGTGTGTGGTCTATGGCACCGCTTTCTTTCAATGTCTGCATAAATGCAGGTCAAGAACTCTGCTGGAACCATCAGTACTAGAAATTACAGGCTGACTTCATGCACGTGTTCCACTTAAACAGGAACTGACTAGGATTACACCAGAAATTAAATGCCCATTAAAAATTCTGCAAAGAACTGACGAGGTTGCCCGTGCTGACAAAGTATTGCAAGAGCTCCTTAGTGTGCAGAGCCCTGTTGCTCATTGTATTCTATTTTATCCTAATATTACCAGGGGCAATATCTCATACACATGAGAAAAGAAAACTTGGGATCAGAAAACAAACGGAATGCTCAGGCGTGAACTTGTTTTCAAACTGTAACTTTCAGGACAATGGTCTACTGACTGCTCTTCCAGGAGAGGTGCTTTTACAAGGCATTGATCTGTAGTATGTGAATGAATGTATGAGAAGTTGTAGGCTTCCCATTACTTCAGAGTTAAATTTGAGAAGGGAGTTCTTATAAACACCTTCCAATTAATGAGTGTCAAATTGCTTTTTGTAGCCTTTCACTGTATTCCAAGTCCATCTGGACAAAAATCAGTCTAGGTTTACCACTTCTTCAATGACAGACAAAAATTGTTCAGCACAGCCCCTCTGGACCTTCTAATCCCCAAGCCTTCCTTTACTAATAAAGTAAGCTGTATCTCTTCAAGGTACACTGATAATGACAGTCTCCCTTCTCCAGCTGATAATGGCATTTAACTCAGACTTTGCTTGCATTAAAAAAGGTTGCAGTAACTTAACCCAGTGCAGTTAAGTGCAAAAGGCTTCATGGCCTCCTTTGCTTCTCGTTTTTGTACGTGTTATTTTGGCAGACTTAACTAAAATATGGCTATGGAAGCTTGTGTATTAAGCCTATTTAGACATACTTCTAAGATAAGCATTTTTGCATGCAAGGCATCAAAGCAACATGTCCCTCCTCACACAGACCTGCAGAAAAGCCAAAGCTTAGCTCTTAAAAGCCATAATCTGCTTTCCTCTGTTTAGCAAAAGATAAACAGCAGGAGCACACGAGGAGAATTGCTTTGTTCTCTCCTAGGATGAACCTATGTTGCCTGTTTTCATAAAAATGTTATGAGCTATTTGCAAAACCCTTACGCCACACAATTCTTTTATGACCACAGGACAAAGCTGCATACACGAGCTGCACACACATGATGCCTCTTCAATTCATTTGAAAGCAAGTTTTTGCAGTTTATCTTGGGGTGACAAACTGCACCTACAGCAATTAGAGAAGGAAAAATAATAAGGTCCAGAAATCTCCCCCTTTTCCCATTTTTGAAGGAGAAATAAACAATAAGCAAGTATGAAGTTGTATGGCAGGCCCTTGGCAATAGTTAGGACAGAATTCATGCTGTTTTCCCCAGAGCACAGTAACTTTCCCAGGGTGTCCATGCCGACAATTAGTTGAGTGCCATGGTAGGCACTTGGGGCTGAATCAGTAAAATCAGGTGTCCATTTGCTACTTCTAGGAGCTGGAGTGGTATTTGTTTGCTGCCAGCTTCCTAAAATCCCCTTTGAGCTTCTGCCTGGCATTGCTTGGGCCTATGTCTTCATGAACAGGAATACATAAACCTGCCTGTGTCTTAACACTGCTCCATTGTTCAATAACCCAAGACCTACTTAGATTCTTGGGTATTCCCCCATAGTTTTTTTCACCTGCAGGCCTGAACACAGAAAGTGCTTGCAAACATATCCATCAGCCCATGTTCCACATACAGGAGAGCAGTGTATTTCTCCTTCTCTATCCAATAGCCTGAGCAGTCAAAACACTTGCGGATATTTTTATTTTTTACAATTTTTTTCTTCACATTTTCCTGCACTATGGAGAAAGAAGTAAACCTTTTCACTCATGACTGTAGCAACTATTCTTAACTATTTTTTGACACACACTTTGATCACTACCAAGTGAAGAAAAATGGTCTTTGGAACAGCATAAGCATCAGTAAGGTAAATAATCAACATGATTGTTAATGAAATTGCATATAACTAGATCATGCCCTCTGATACACCTTCTTGACTTCCTTGCCAGCTTCAACATGTACCCATTGAAATAAAAGTCTGAAAGAGAGTTGATACAATTCATATGCAAAATAATTCTGCAAAATACTGCCAAAAATCATGGCATAGTTACAACTCATGATCTCATCTCATCTGTCCTCCAAGATCTTTGCCTCTCAAAGTTACAAAAAGGCCTCAAATCTCATTGTCAGACTACAGAGCATGGTCAGTGTCAAATAACAAATGTGAAGTTCTAAGAGATGGGCAGAATCTTGTTCATAATTTACCTATTTCCTCCATCTGTGCCTGGGGCATATTGTTGTAGAGAGAGCCCACATCACAGGATCACAGCATACACACCTTTGCCAGAAATGTCCTGCTGAGCCTCTACCTTTCTCACTTTGGACTAGACATGTGCACTGTCACCAGTTTATGAATGAATGACAAGCAATGGTAATATTCCTTTGCTCCTGTCACAGAGCTCCAAAATCCTACTGAGATGTTAGTAAGATGATGTTGTACAATGGGAAAGATTCTGACTAAAGCAATTATTTGTAGGGAATAAAGGTCAGTATAGTCACAACTTACTCTAGAAAGCCATTAGACTCTCAGTTAAGAGACATGACACATCTTGTAGCTTGTGGGTGACTGGCTGTTGGTTTCTTTTCCCCACTATCACTACCTGTTGTAGAATTTGTCACAGCTCAGAGCTGGACAGTTTTACTGCTGAACACTTACTGTCACATCCCCTTATCTGCAATCATGAACGAACATAAACAAAAGCATTTTCCCCCTCCCCACCCCATAAGCATTGCTACAAATATTAAAAAATGTAAATACATTTTGACACCAATCAACATGTTACCTCTGTATAACAAGCTCCTTATATGTTGAACACATTACTGTGGAATCACATCCTAACAAAAATGGAATGCATTATCAAAGCCCAAAGGAATGCATAAAATATAAGGGAATAGAATATTGTTCTCACCAATCTGAAGACAGAATTCTGTCTTAGACATGTCAGTGGGACACCACTTCACCAGAACATGTTTCGACTTCTGTGTAGTTCTCATCTGCTCCAGCTTTAGACAAAACAGTAATGTTACTCTGGTTACTTTACAGCTATCTAAACAGGGTCTAGCCTGAGAAATGCCTCAGCATTGCTTTTTACCCACTGATTAACTTACTTAATTGAACCTAATGACCTCCAGGTGCAAGTTAGTGAAGGTGAGGTGAGTAGGAATGGGGAAAGGTTAAGTAGTCCTTTTTATCTCTATTTTAATAAATGTTTTATCTAGAAAAATTTCAGTCACTCTGACAGAAATAAGCAGGAATATTTGATACCCATTGTAACATGAGCTCAGAAATAAGGCAGAAACCAGAACCAAGGGCTCCTCCCTCCCAAGTGGGTGTCCAAGCCTTTTAATTAGTATGTCATTCCTATGCTTCCACCCTCTTAGTCCAAAGAATTCATTTATACAGAAGTGAAATAACAGAAAGAAAAAGCCCTCCTCCAGTCCCAGGCAGCATAGTCCAAGCTAATGCTACTGTCATGAGCATGAAATGCTCTGTGTGAAAACACCCTAAAAAGCAACTAAATTAGCCACTGCTAAAGCACCGTGTCTCTGCATCACATTTACTTAAAGGTGCCTTACTCAAGGGCATGGATTGTTCTCTGGCCACCACAAACTAAACAATTAGACACAGCGATGCTCAAATTCAACAACACCAACATCACTTTTTGGGTTCAGCTTTGTGACCTTGACTTGATTTTCCTTTTCTCAGTTGAGATTTTTTGATAAGTTGAAATGTTTACATTAGGTGCTTACGTTGTTCTATTCAAAGATGCTAAATATTGATGCTAGGCCACGGCAGAGAACATGTACTCCAGCCAGCACGGAAAAAAAGGACCTGCCACACAGAGCACAATGAAGTCTTGAAGTGCCGAAGAACCTGCATCCTATGAGGCAAAATATAAACCGTGATAATGCAGCCAGCCTGCCCCAATCCTAAGAACGCGAAAAAGCAAATCCAGAGATAGAATGTTTTAGTACTTTTCCGTCAAGAGAGTTTAGATGCAGAGAAGTGCCATATAAGGAAGGCCACGTAATGTAAGCACTACCCTCAGAGCACACAATATATCAACATGGCAAACTGTGCCCGTCTCTTGCTACTGTTTTGCTCTGGAAAAATCCATAAGATACCAGGAAACTTCAGTGCTAGAATTCCTGCAGCAATACTACTTCAATCATTTCCCTGAAAAAAGCTGAGTATAGATCCTACAGCCAGAAGGCCAGAAAAAACCTGGTCATGAGGAGATACAACTTAGTGAGTCTGGAAATCTCTGCACTGTTATATAACCCTCTAACGCGTGTAGTTAACTCACTGCTGTGTAATGGTTGCTGACAGCTAATCCCCAGCGAAGCGAGGGCTTTTGTGAGACAAAGGGAAACAAATGCTAAGATGTGTGATATCCTCTGCATTTGTCAGACTATTCACACACAACACACGAAAGAAAACATAGATCTTAAATTTACATCCATCCTACAAGTCTGGACTCCACTCAACAGAGCTTATAGAGTAAGTATTTAATGTAAAAGGAAAAGCAGGAAAGTGTGAGGGAGGATGAATCTCTCCTGCAGTTTAGCCTTTTATTAACCCAGTATCTCAGATACACAAAAGGACCGTTCATACAAAACATAATTCCAGTCTGCCTTTGACAGAGCAACTGCAGCCCTGAACTGAAGATGCCTGCCACCGATCTAAAGTAGAGCTACAGCTTCGGTTTGAAAAAAGATGTTAAGGAACATAATTTCTGTCTTTTGTTTTGATTTCTTGTTTCTGAATGACATATGAGACCACATAGGTGACAATGGCCTTTCCACCGAGCGGTGATGCCAAAATAGGATAACACTACATGACATTCTCCTTTTGGTCTTTCAAGTACCGTTCAAACTCATGGTCTCCTAACCTAGTTTGAGTAGAATTTAGAACTATATAGCAGCTTTTCCACTCTGTAAACTGCCTTCACTTGTACTGAAGTTGTGTTTTATAAGCAGCATTCTTGCCTCTGAGCAAAACAGTTCAGGCTAAGCCTGCTTGGTTTTGATCTCAATTTCATAATTATTATGGATCAACCTCTTCACTTGTGTTTCCGTCAAGTGTGAAGAGTTCATGGGGATTGGTTGTATCAGTTCTTTTCACAGAGAAATTAAGCTGCATTCAAAATGCTGCAGGAGGTAACGTGGAGTCAGCAAGTAGCAGTGCCCTTCTATCAGACAGTCCTCTTAAATCATGCTCTGAAGGAGGGATGTAACAGAAATAGCATTAGCCTGAAGTGAACACTTCATATCAAATACTCAAACTGAATCTTTGCCCAATTCTTAAGTCAGTTCCAAATACACTATCAGATTAGAAATTGCGAGCGGGGAGGGAGCGTCATCTGTTTTGTGATTCTTGCAGAAATAGGACTGTGAGAACAACTCGGCCCCAGGAAATGGAGTCAGTGTGCTGTGCAGTCACTCAGCTGCAATATGCAAGTTCTGAAAATTTAGTTCTCTCAGCTTCCTAAAGCTGGGGCTGTACAGCTGAGCCAGAACCCATGTGACTGTGAGTCTGCCCAGCTCCTGCTAAAATGAGTTCTCCCTGGCTATCTCCAGCACACATACTGTTCCCACAGACTGAGCCTGTCATCACCAGCTGTACCACCTGCTTGGACTCCTGGGGCCCTTCTGCAACTCCTATTACTGAGCCATTTACTTGTAATAGCCTCATCTTGGCAGTGGGACAAGGCAATCAGCAAAGATGCTGCTTATTTCTGGATCTGAAGAACATGGTATGCCTTCTGAGGCTTTAGAAGGTGCTGATACCACCTCTCTGTCAGTTCCCCCTCTCCCCATGAGCACAGTCCCAGACATGCTCGAGACTCTTACACATACCTCTCCTTGGATCATCCTCACTCTTAAATATGAACAGAAGCCTGAACTGCACAGCTGAGGAAAGGAGAGAGCAATACCACACTGTGCTGTCTGGTGCAACCCACAGAAATACATGCTCCCATTAATTCCACAGAAGCCAGGAAAACCTGTAATAAACTGAACTTCTTGCTGTTTTGCTTGGAGATATTTGGGCATTACCTGGGAACAGCTGTGGATTTTCTGATGGAGAAGACACTAACTACAGCTGAAAACACTCCCCCAGCTGCTTGTGACTTGTCCAGCTGCCTGGAGGAAGAGCTGAAAATATGGTGGGAGAGTGGTGTCCAAGGTGCTCATTTATCCAGATCACATCAGATGTGAAGTTGCATTCTGTAGTTACAGACAACTGAAAGGCACAGGCAGTACTGCAGGAGCTTAGGAGTTTCCTGTACTAATCAGCCAGCGATCCTTGTAATTCCATGCCCCATCTCAGGGAGTTGCCAGTCTCAAATGCTCAGGCAGGAGGTATAGGAAAACCTATTTTGGCAACTGTGGAACAACTTTCCCCACAGGAGAATGGTGCTGGAATATGTCTGAAGTCCCAGGAGATGAGAAAGGTCTTGATGTGTGTGTACAGCAGTGGTCCATAGTTTCAAAAACCTAGAACTAAACAAGGCTCTTCTTGTAAAAAAAAGCTTGTGTTCCAGAACCATAATGGAATAGGCAATGACAGCTTTGAAGACAGGAAAGAATTAAATACATACATTAAATACATACATTAATGAAATAACATGAAATTGCATGATACAGTTGGTGCAAAAAGCACAGCTTCCCAGGATAAGCTTTTTTGCCATTCTCCTGTTTTGACCTGGGCCAGGCTGGCCAGTCTGCTCTTCAAAGGAAAGATGTGGTTAAAAAGCAAGAGGAAGGCCTGCACTGTAAGGCAGTACTGAATCCCTGTTACAGGCTGATTCTTCCACAGCCAAGTTGGAAGTGGCAGATGGCCTGCAGACATTTCCTAGTACAAGTGAATACAAAAAAAAAAGAAAAAAAAGATATATCACTACCCAGAGGAAAGAAGAAACTCCCTCACTCATCTAGGTTATGGTGCAGGAAAGTGTAGGATTAATTTTTTTTTTTTAAATTCAGGACAAGTAATAGCAGTATAGATTTAAATATGTTTCCCTTATCCACAAATGTCCCAAACAGGCCTTCCTTTCCCTCAGTATTAATCTGCTATATCTTCACACAGCCCTGAACAATATTTATCTCACGTATAGCATGGAGCCGATGTAGCTTCATGTTCTAATTCAAAGGAGCTTACACATTTCTTTCCCAATCCTGGTGCAAAAGCAATTCTATTTCTAATACGCCTCTTGGTTCTTATTCTCTACCGCCCTATTTAGGCTCTGCAAAATTTCTGAACTTTGTGGAACAAGCACCCAACTTTGTGAAGCTTGTGTAGAATTTTTGCCAGTTGGCTAGGCTGTGCTAGCTAACAACTCTCAGCTTTAGCAATACACTTGCTTGGCCTCTCAAAGTAAACCATCACGTGTTTATTCCCATCGAGTTATCTGTCCAGTGCATAAATGATAGATCCTCTCAGGATGGCAGTTAAAGCAGATTTGCTGTCTGTGCTGACAGAGCAAAGCAGCCTACCACTTTTCTACCACAAGAGAGTAAAGCAGAAATGTTGTTAAATTTGGAGGAAGACTCCTGGGAGCCAAGATCTGAACAGCTACAGAAGCCAGAAATTCCCCAGTCAGCAATGCACTTTTAAACACAAGCCCGACTGACTGGAATTACTTATGTGCTTAAAATTACATGCACACTGAAGTGACTGCCAAACTGGAGCCAGCGGCTATATCTGACATGGGGAGCCAAAACATTCCCTACCCCAGTGCATTCCAATGCTCCTGCTGGTGAACCTGCACAAAGACCTGTGCCATTAATATGTAACTGAAGCCCTTGACTGAAAGGCTATGAGGGACCTATTGCTAAACATTAAACTAGACATTTGCCCACCTGGACAAAGATCATGTGGGTGCATGTGCAGCACATCAAAGCCAGATGTAACCTGTAAAGACAAATGAGCTGGCCAGCAATCCTTTCAGATTTCCTGGACAGCTGTGTGCGTGCTTTCAGAACATACTCTGATGACATCCAGGACAAGCAGATTCCAAATCCAACTCCTGAATGAGGACATGAACCTCAGACTGAAGGGAATTCCTCTGGTTGATTATCTGTTAAGCCTTTCATCTGCATTTGCTCCCAGCTGATGTAACAACACCTCATCATGATGGTTTCTAAGAATATCATATGCATTGCTCAGAGTGCCTGCCACATAATTCAGGGCTAAGCACCACAGCACAGGGAATTAGCCCTTCATTTCTATTTGTGGTCCTTAGAAGAAAGTTGTTAATTCAGCAGTTCATTTCGGAATAAAATCTAATATCTGCCCCTTTTTAAATCCGGTGGGTAGCAGAAAATTCAGGGATGGCAAATCAAGCAGACAGACTGCAGGCAGAGATTGCACACAGAGTCAGGATGTTCTCTGGCATGATCCTATTTATGAACAGCAAACATGAATTCCTCGTTCTGTCAGTAGAGGAGAATATGTGTAACAGAGACGGTGTCTGGGGTCACAGCTGCAAATGCCTTTGAAGGTGAAATTGTTGGTGTGGAAAACCTTTAGCACCGCCTTAATCAAATTTCATTATGGGGCCAAACTGAAAAAATAAAAAAGGAAGTAATTAAAAATTAAAGTCCAATACTGTTCCTCAAAACTCCTACTCAGCTGCTGCATAATCTTGAAGCTGTCTGAACTATCTGGCTGACTAAGTTGCCTAAAGTTGCCTCTGCACAAACCCAGAACTGCCTGTTCTGGCGAAGCAGAGTAGGTCACTGGAATACTATCTGCCTGAATAGTACCAAAATCCAGAGAGCAAGTGCTTTTGTAGACCTGTGTGGCACACTTCCATTTCACACCACCACAAGCCTCCACCTTTTCTCACAGTTCATAAGAACTTCATTGACACTGACATGTTAAGGAAGAAAATAAAAATAATTAGATGACTGCAAGGACACACAGGTGTGAATTCCAAGTGACATTCCCACATGCTAAAGGAGGACAAGATCTCAGGTGTGCTGCTGTCCACAGCACTTCCTCTTAGCTCCTTCTGGTGAAGTCACATTGCCAATTATGAAAGCATTAATTGCCCTTGAGGCTGGGCAGGTTCAGAATTCCCAGCCACCTAACAGGTATCCAACAGCCTGTAAAAATGCACCTGATTACTGGATTCATGAGATGTTACCTGCACTCACATGCACTGTAGGGAGGTGAACGATAAGCCAGCCTTGAGGCTGAGGAGATCTAGTGATCTAGTGCTTTTTCTCAAAAAATTGCAATTGCTAGGAATTAGTAAGTGAGTAAGTGAACTAGAAGGCTAAATAAAGCAGTCCACCATGATGATACCAACAGACTACCTAAACTTGGACCACTGACAGAAATAATTTCTCTGATTACAAAGGACAGTCACAAATCTTCCGAATGAAAACACACAGACCACAACTTCTGTGTTGCATCTGTGGAATAAATGGTGACACTCCCTCTTTTAAAAGCTCCTTGTACAGGAGAAGTGGGGTGAAGCAAACTGTATATACTCTACCTGTACTCAAATGTGCCTTTCTATGATTACATCAGTCACTCTATTTATTAAAATCATTTTGTTTGGGCTTCCTTTAGCTTTTAAAACAAAAAAAGGCCAGAGTACAGCGACTGTCTTTGCAGGTGCTCCTCATCACAGCCTGGCACCAAATAAATGACAAGGAGTTTCTTACTGCACTTATTTTCCACACCTGTGCCATCAGGGCTGACGTAACATTATCAGTGCATGTTCACTTGCTGTGTCGTCTGCTGCTGATCATGGTTAAGAGGCTTTTGCTCCTTGGATGCTTAATCCTGCTTCTCTGCCAGAGTTCCACCCATCTCAGCTCTTCATCTATCTAATTATTACAGAATGCAGTCTGACTCCATAAAAAAGCCAAGTTAGAAAAAAAAAAAGTAATAAAGTAGATCAACTAGTAGAACTGACAAGACAAGAACTTCTGGAGAAAAAAAAAGTTTTTAAAATGTAGTCAGACCAAGCATTTCTTAAGTAACTTCATTTGCCCCTGTCACTGTGCCCCAAGACCAAGTGCTCTTTGGAGGAACAACAGCCTTTTTGTGGCAGGGTTTGTACATTGCCTTGCTTTTACACTGACTGGACTCTCAGGTGCTGTTGTGACAAAAATAATAAAAAACAAAATAAAAGAAGGAATGAAAAATGTATATAATTCTTCAAAGCAAAGCCTATTTTGATTTGTTTGTTTTACAGCCTGAATATTACCACACTGCCAAGCTCGTCTTGCTCAAGGCACTAGATGGTTAAATTTTGCAACTAATCATGAGCATCTGCTTAGGACAAGGAGTTCTTTAATTTTTACTAAACCACTCCTGGGCTTTAGGTGCTATTGAGGCATACAGGGATCAGTAAAGTTAATTTGATTTTCAGCCAAATGCAATTTAACTACTCACAATTCAGCTCCTTCAGAGTCTGCCATAACCATGCAAGCATCTTGAACATATATAATGTTTGCAAAAATTTCCAGTCTCCTGCTTTTCAAGAGAATACTGATCAGCAGATACGAAAGAGCAGTAAAAATTCCTCCTTCTCAGGCCAGGCTATGACTTTCCATTCAAAGCCATTGTCTCTAATTGTCTTGAAAGTATGTACATTTCATCACTATGTAAAGGCCTCAAAGCAAAGCAGAGCTTTGTTAGGCCTAGTATTACATAAGGCAGAGAGAGAGAGAGAGAGCTTCTGTCCTGAAGTGCTTTCAGTCTAAGTAGGAAAACAAAAACAGCATATAAAAGAAACAGAAAATAAATGACTTGTCTGAGATCATACAGCCAGTCAGAAACACACTGGTCTCCCTTGTAATACTCAATAAAGTCAGTCCTTTTTTCAAAAGAAGAAACTAATTAATGTGACGATCTGTTTCTGCCTCTATCTCCACTGTAGAAAACATATATTGGTGTCATATAATTTCGACTCTTGACAACTTACAAGGATTTAAAGAGTTTTAATTGCTGGTTCTTTCCCACTGTGTAAAAAACAAGGTTGAAAGTCTGATCCCTGTTTGGAGGAACTGTACTGGGCAGAGAGGTTATGATCATTTCCCATTTAACTGCCTCCCCACCCCCAGCACTGGATTTTATTAGGTCAGTGTTTCAAAGATGTGGATATGATGTCCAATAAGGACTATGGCAGCATTCAAACAAACTGTGTACTCAGAAGAGCACAATACAGGAGGCTTCTTCTCAGAAATATCCGATTACATACGCACTCCTTTTAAACTGAGACTGAATTAGTCAAAACCTATTCAATGTACGTACATTAACACTACAAACCCCTTTGGACTGCAAGTCACATTGGCAGAAACAGAAAAAAAAGGTTTACTCAGACATTAGGAACAATTCAGGCATCCAAGCTCACAAGAGTTATGACTCAATTTGGCTCGATTTCTGGCAGTCAAATTAAAATGCATTGTTTGTACCAAATAAAGCATTAATAATAGTATTGCCTTTGCCTGCCTTTTGCACCCCACTGCTGCTGAAGACATAGGAGACAATCCCCCACACCCCTGACACTCACAGAGACTTCACCTTCAGCTTCCTGCTTGTAGGAGATTTTCTGGTGGGGCAAGGCTGGGCTCAGCGATGCAGAAGACTCTTCAGGCAGTTCCCAGCTTTTCTTTATCTTGCCAAGTCCTAGGATCAGCATGGTGAGATTGTTTCTATTCATCAAGTTGTTCTGATCCAGCCACTCTTTTTCAGAAATGGTAACAAAGTGGTGTTCTCATTAACACATTTGATGAATTACATTCCAAAGGGTGCAACTCTGACCCTTGCATTAACCTTTTTGTTTTGCTTTATCCTTGGAAGAAGAGCTAACAAGGGTGTTTTCCTCACGCTGTAAGAATGCATTATCATTCCCTTGGCCCACTGGGCAGGTTGCTGTCATCTTGCTGAAATAATAGGGATATTCTTAATTTACAGTGAAAAGAAGCTTAATAGAAATTTGTGTGATGTGATGTAATTTGGGGGAAACAAACCCCCTTCTCTTTGTTTTGTTTCTGTATCCACTCCACAGTTGAGTGTTTTTCAAGTAAAGATTACATTACCACAACTTTCTATGCACTTTAGCCAAAGGAAATTTTGCTTTAACATGCATAAAATGAATGATACAGAAACACAACCATAGCCCCTTACATTGAGAAGCATGTAAAATGCCAGACTACAGTGAGCAGCCTGATATCCTCACACGCTCACTCTCACGTTCTTTGCTCCCTATGATACTTCAATTTGTCTTGCATTGTGGCAAAATTTCAGGGTAAAAGAATCCCACAGGGATCCACTCATAGCCTGGTGGGTTGCAGGCCTTTACACTAACACCACTGAACAAGCACTCTAGTCTGTAATAATGAAAATAGAAGGACTGGCACTGCCATTTCCCCCTGGTGTTGCAGCTGTGCTCTAAAGGACAGCTGTTACCAGGTATTCACGTCCTGTTATGCAACCAAGAAGAGGAACACTAATTTCTGAATCCAGCTTTGGTGTAGGCATGACAAAAATACCAAACTGCTCAGAAAAGAAAAGTTACAGGCATATGAGAAAGCTGAAATTAGGTGCCTAGAAACAGCAAAGTTGGTGGAATGAGAAACCTCTGCTAGCATTTCCTCATTGAGGTCAGCTCACAGGTCTGGCCCTTTGCCCTCATCTCTAGCCAAAGGGCAAGTTACAGACTTGTGAGTCGTGAACGCAGCTGTTCCTTACCATGTGTTCTCACTACCACACTTTGTCTAGATGTGTCTTGAATTAGAACTGAGTTACTCTACTCAAGTTTTTTTACTATGGTGTCTTTCATTTCAATAAGCTGTGGACTATAGGTACCAAGGTGCTACTGCATCGTGGGCTGCGCAGCTGCTGTGCAATTGATCCTGGGAGTGAAGGAGCAAACTGAACTGTTGCTGTGCTCACCACTGTGGAGACCTGCCCTCCCCTCCCCAGCAATACAGAAAACTATTGTACCATCTATCACTGCATGAAATGCATTGCCTCACCATGACTTGGCTGGAGACATAAAGCATTAGACTTTGTAGCTTCTAAAGTTTAACAGGATCCACCTACTTCATCTTTTTCCCCCTACTTAGTTTCAGAAGCTCAGGTGGCAAGAACACACCACTGACGCAATGCAGAATGTCTCCAGCAGTAACACAGCACAAATGGGCTACTTTGGAAAAGCATAATTGCTGGATTGGAGTTTTCAATACATCTCTGAAAACATAATCTCTTATAATTTGAGTCCTGCCTATGCTACCACCTACTAACACATAGAAAGACTCACTGTGGTGGAACTGCTCTTTAGTCTCACTATGATTAACACCTGACACAGGAGATGTAAATTCCCCAGCAGCAGTGAGCTAGGATTAGAACAAGGTTGAGGTTTTTGTGGTTTTGAGTTGGATTTTTTATTTCCAGTGGTGAGGAAAAATAAAAAGCTGTAAGAAACATGGGAGGCAATATTTTTTTCCACTTTTCTTTTTCTCTCTTCCTATTTCTCAAACACAAAAGAATTTTTTTTTCCTTTTAGAATTTGCTTTGGAAACTTTAAATGCCGATGGGGAAATTTGTTGCAACAATTTTTGGAGAAACCTTCTTTCATGTACTTCATGTACCAAATTTATACTACCTTAACTACCTGCATCACTAGGTAATTCCTAAAATACAATTCACAGTTCATTAAACGTTGGCTGTAGGTCTGGCTTTATGTGATCCAAACACCTTTTGGCAACTCAGTAACTAACATGGATAAATATATGAAAATACCTTCTTTCTTGACATTCCGTTTCTGAGCAGGCAGTGGCAATTCCACAAGAGTTTTTATCCATCACCCAAGGGAAACAAAGAGGTAGGACTCAGCATTACCAACTCCCAAATATTTAGAGGAATGTTTCTTGCTCCCAGTAAAGTAGAATCAACAAGTTTACACAAGATCATTGAATTTCCAGCTATAACTCTTACTCGTCATATAGCCAGATAAAAGTTTGAAATCATGATGCCTAACATTTCTGTTATTTTGTGAACTGCTTTAGTTTAAAACTAATGTCTGATTCTGCTGAAAGTATGGATTGTGGCATGTGGAAACAGTAGAATTTTGTGTCTGTGCTGTAAAAAACTAGTATCCAGACTACAAAATATTGTTCTAGGGGAAATCTTAAGGTACTGAGTTATTCTAGACACATACAGATCTTGATTCTTTTCAGTTACTTCGAATTTCTCTGAGTGCTGATATACAAAGTTAATGAAATACAAATAAAGTATGCATTTGAAGTCTTTCTACTGAAAGGAGATCTACTTCTGCCCTTCTGTCCTCAGCTTCAAAACCCCCTAATTAGCAGCTGGTCCAATCTTTTAATGAGTCTGTAACATCATTTAACTCTGAAGCCACATGCTGTTCAGATTGTCTTTCCCATTTTAATGTGAGTTAAATTAGGGTTTAACTTCTACTCATCTCCCAACTTTCTCAGCTGTGAATAATCCTCACAGCGCAGTGATTTGGCTGGTGTTTGTTACCTGGGAACATGCTGCTACATTGCTACCACCTGTCCTAACAAGCCCTCTGACTGGGCCAGCTGACAAACCTCTAAAAACAAAATGAAAGGGGAAACCAGCAACAAATTCTCCTAAGCTTAATTGGGTGGTGTGAAAAACGGGTTACCTCATCAGCCTTTGTAATTTTCAGGGATTAATTAAAGGATAATGTTTGCTGCAGAGGAGTTTATGAGGCAATAAATAGCTTTTGCGGCTGATTAAATGCCAAAGCAAAGCTGATAAAGGCATCTAATAATTGCAAAAGTCATTTAGTGCTTTGAATACACCTCTGCCACGGATGGAAGTCTTATTGTGTGACAGATAAGCAGCAGACTAGCAAAATGGAGAGGACCCCCCTTGCCTCTAGAGACCCTGAACGGGTAAACAGATAAATCCATAGGGTGTGCAGCCCAGCCCCAAAAGCAAGCTGAGCCTCACGTGGCAGGAATCCCACAGGATGCAGGTGGAGCTGTCCATTTTGCTGCTCTGCAAACACTCCAGCAGCCCAAAGCTGCCTCCCTGGGCCCCATCTCAGCAGCAGGGCTGCACAGCCCAGGTCCTGCCGCCTGCCCGGGGTCCGTGCTGGTTTCGGGGGCGCACAGCAGCAAACCCGGGAGGCGATGGAACAGGGGCAGGGGGTGCAGGGGGTGGCCAGCAAGTTCACCCCAGAGGGCGGCGGGGGCTGCGGTGGATCCCACACCATCCCCTGGGAGCCAGCGCCGCTGAGGGCACAGCACCACAGGCACGGGGGTCCCTCTGTCCCCCTGTGTCCATCTGTGTCCCCCTGTGTCCCCCTCATGAGTTCAGTGCGGGGGGAGTGGGTGTGAACACACGGTCCCGAGGGAAAGGGAGGGACTCACAGTTCTGAGGCCTTTTCTCCTATTCTTTTTATTTTTGTTTTGAGCGTGAGGGATGGTGAGGGCATGAAGGCAGGGAAGGGCTGGGCTGGATATTTGGAAAAGCTTCTTCAGCCAGCGGGTAGATGTGCCCTGGAACAGGCTCCGCAGGGACGAGGTCACAGCACCGAGCCTGACGGAGTTCAGGAAGTGTTTGGACAATGCTCTCGGGCACATGGTGTGACTCTGGGGGCTGTCCCGTGCAAGGCCAAAAGTTGGACTTTGATGATCAGTGTGGGTCCCTTCCGATTCAGGATTTTCTACAGTTTTATGGTTCTCTGAAGGCAGCGCTGGCTGCTGCCTCCTCACAGCCAGTGTTGGCCTTGGAACTCGTGTAAGGGTTGTAGTTTCTCTCTAGGCTTCTGTGCAGGTGCAAGAAGCTGTAGGGTGTTTGTGGCAATCTGCCACTTAAGCTTATTTGGACTCTGAGACTGTCTGGCTTGTTTTCTCCTTTGGGGTGGCACAGCAGACTCCTGTGTTGGTGGTTGGAGCTACTTTTCCTGCTCAAGTGGGAAGGGGAGCAGCGCACACTGGGCTCCCAGGGGTAAGGCTTTCCAATCTCTTCCACAGCGGTACTGCGGTGGCTTCAGCAGCTCTGACCACATCTATACTGGAGGCAAAAATGCTGTGCAGTAGGAAATTGGGAGAAATAAACCAAACTGAGCCAGGGGAAATGGGCTGATGGCAAGCATATCCCATGTCCCTTCCCACTCCTTCGTTTTCCCTGACCCGAGACAGCCCATGTAAACTGTCATGGGTTTTTGTGTTTTTTTCACTCTTCTTGTTTTGTTTGCTGCCTTGGTCTTCAGCTGGTAAATAATAAGCACAGCCAAAGTGATGCAACTTGTAACTGCGAGAACACACAGTTCTGCATTTTATAAACAATAATTAACTACTGCTGACTGTGCCAGCCGTGAGAAGCCTGAAATGCTGATCACATCTTGCAGCTCTCACCAGGGCAGCAAAGAAAGCAGAAGTATCAACTTTGAATTCTGCCACATTGCCCTTTCCAGCTTGCAAATGAACTGATAATTTAACTGATACGATGCCTAAGTAGGTGAGCATTAAATTAGTTGTAAACAAAGACAAACACTGGTGGGCCAGCAGTGACTTGGTTTTGTTAGTGTGCATGATTCCTTCCTCTGCCACCTCTTGAAAACACATTCTCTTGAATACAAGTATGGGCTATATTTTGACTTTATGCTCAGAAATGAGCTTTGCACATGTTTACATAGGTATCCAAAGTGTCCAAATGAACAGGAAATAGCACCTCACCACGTTTAATTTAGTTGATATTTTTGTTTGCAAGTGATCATATTTGCAAAACAGAGGCACCAAGAGTGAACAGTTGCAAGTGTCCCTGAAGCGTTTTATAATTTGGACTGTGAGGAGACATGGGCAGCGTGGAGAAATAGATCAGAATACAGGGCAGTATTTTCTTAAGGCCACACTTGGTTTGGTAGCACAGAGTCAAAAGTCATTTTGTTCCTAAGTGAGGTGGTGGATTCAGAAGAAAAGCAGGAATCAGAGTTGTCATTTCCTGGGAGCTGATGTCTTTTGGTTTTCCTTCTCTGGCTACAGCAGAGATCATGACAAATTCAACTGACTTTTTTCAAGTTCTGTTCTTGCAAAGAAATTAGATTTTAACATCTGCATTAGCTCTCCCCTTGGCTTACCATTACAGATTTCTACTTGAAGTCTTTATTTCTCAGATGCTAGGCTGTGATTGATAATTAAATCCCTGCAAGTGCAGTATGAGTCATGTGAAACAGGGTCAGAATACATAAGTGTGTATCTGGAGAGCACAGTATTTACTCAAAGAGAACACTGGAAAAGCAGCAAAGAGCACACTGCAGCACACCCGACTCACTCGCTCCCAGTATGCTGGTGAAGTATTCCTGGTTTCTCCATGCAGTATCTAAGCATCCAGCCTGCAGAAACTGTGAAATGCAATTACCCTGACATATGGGAAATCTCTGGCAGGCACAGCCTTGGCATGGACAGCACAGCATCACCCTGCAAAGGCCCCTGGAACCGGAGTGTGTTGGAGACATGGCCAGCATGTTCCGAAAGCTCAGCTATTTCTGAGGCTCTGACTGAACAGCAGAGTAGTTCACTTTGCTGTGACCCTGGAACAGCCTTTTGGCAGGATGCAGTGTATCCTTCCTTTCTCCCCAGTCCGGCAGCTTTTGCACCTGAGTTGGAATTTATGGGTTTGAAGTTTCTACTCTCTGAATCGACTTCTTACCCTTGTCTGAAAAGGGAAATTCAGCAGTAAATGTTTTCCTTTAGTATGCGGAATTTTCCTCTTACAACCTAGCAAATCCTGGTTGGAATTTTACTTCAAAAGAAAATACTGCAGGTCATCATCTGTAAGAGTGTGCTTGTTGACTACTTGGTAAATTAATGACAGACACCCAAGTCCGAGTTAGCTACCCACATGACTGAGCTATGAAAATAAAACAGGTTTTGAATGTGTGACTTTTTTTAAGGTTTGGGGGAGGGATAGATAACCTAACAAATCTCCTAAATCCATGTGGGCTGGTTTTGCAGGTGCAATGCTGGCTGGGTATAACTTGAGATGTAAAATTGCAAATTTGGATCCCAGTGTCTAGAAGAAGTTCATAAAAACATCTTAACCTTAGCAAAGGACAACTATTTAAGAGCTCTTCGTCTTCTTGCATATCTACTGCTGCATCTGTCTTAAAGAAAAAACTGCAAGCTTTTGATTACAAAGCAACTTAGCACAAAGTCAGTTATTGCTGTGGTCCTTAAAAGCTTTAAAGCTTGCCCTGTGCCAAAGCTCTATTTAACACTGCACCCCTAGTTAGATTTAATGCTGTATTATTTACCATTAGTGAGCAAGTTAATAAAACCTTTGATATGTGAATATGTTTTCATCATAAGAGTTTCCCACAGTTCCTAACATGGCCTAAGTTGCTCTTATTTTTGCTTGAACTGAGGCTGGCTTAATTAGAAAGACGTCCTCTTTGCCAAACAACCTGTAGAACCGTGAGATGGCAATAAAGTTGGGGACACCACTAATAGTAAATGTAAGCATTTGTCTTTGAATCTGGTAATTTTAAGGTGAAATATAAGCTTTGTAGAGATAGCACAAAGGAGTAAAGCAAAATACTCAAACTCATAAGAGTTACTAAACCACTGACTAGGTATACCTTGGATATTCAGTGTAATTTTGATTTTGGCAAGCTTGGAAATAACTTACAAAAGCATTAGGGAGCAGGATAATAAAAACCCACAAAAACCACACAACCAAGAAAACCCCAAACCAACCAACCAACCACAAAATAACCCTGGGGAAAAAAAAAAAAAGATAAAAAACCCCACAGCCTAGAAAGCTGCAAAAGTCGTAACTACATTTGCAGAAAGCAAAGCAGCTTCCTGCTTAAATGGATTCCAAAGATAACATACATGGAGACAGCTTAACTAAAAATTCAATCTAAAAAAATCTAAGTACAACAGACATTCCAGAAGATGTGTTTATGCAGACTTGGTGCATTTGTGCAGAAGGTAGCTCTTCATTGAGTTTTAAGTAGAATTTCAAGAAGTCCTAAAATTTGGTTGAAAAGCACCATTACGTATACAGTTGTTTCAAAGTAGTTCTTCAGCCCAGAATGTGGTCACCAATAAGAGGTACTTATTTTTCATAGGTTAGCAAGCTTTGAGAATTGGGAACTACACAAATTGAAGGTCTGGCTTTGGTGACTTTTGGTGTTTTTTGATGCCATTAAATTATGAGCTAGACTAGTTTAATTCCATGCAAATTACACATGATGCATCAAGCCTTGGGTATGAGGCACTGGAAAAGGTCACCCAGAGAAGTTGTGGATGCTCCCCCCAGGAGTGTTCAAGGCCAGGTTGGATGGGACCTGGTCTGATAGGTGTCTTTGCGCAGGGCAGGGGGATTGGAACAATATGGTCTTTAAGATCCCTTCCAACACAAAGCAGTGTATGAATCTATGCATGGTTCTACTCACAGTTCATGGATTTTTTTGGGCCTCAAGTCAGTCAAGGTTTAGGCTATGTCTCAATTAGGAAGTAATGCCCTGGAGTTGGGGCAGAGCTGGAGAGCAAAATGGTTGGTGCTGAGAACTTGGCTCTTTGAAGTCTTTATTTCAGCCTAGAAATAGAAAAAATAGAAGAATCCCCACCTTTTCTATTCCAGCCCAGACCTTGGCCTGGTCCGGCTGCATACCCACTGGACAGGTCAACTGCAGCTAGAAGCATTCCAAGAGCTATTTCTTGCTTGAGTTTTGCTGTAAATGAATCCAGTTTTGTGCACTGAGAACACTGCACAAACAAGCCAATCATGGCAAATGGTCTGCTGGCTTGGAAAGCATAGAAGAGCTCTTTGTTAAGTATTAAGGCAACTAAAAACAGTTTTTTATATCCTTGGTGCAGTGTTCCTGCTGGTTTCCACTTTGAAAGTGTTAATTCACAGAACACTTAAGATCAGCCAGTACATATAATAATCTTGAAACAGTTATTCTAGCTTCTACTCCCCCCCTTTTTCCAGGTGCAGGAGTAATTTTGATGTCATGTTCAAGAGAGCCATCACTAAAATCACCATGGTTGCGTAGCAACCTCAATGTGATAAATAACTGGTTTAAGACAGTCCTTAGCTATGTATTTCTTTTCCAACAGCAGTAAAACAGTTTCCTACCACTGAAAAACTTATAAATAAAACTCTTGAAGAAAAACATATGCGGTGTTTTATGACTAAAGAGGTTTCTTTATTCAAATACCTTGTTACTTCTAGGCACTGTCACCAAATTACTGCACCGAGTTGTCTTCAAGTATGCAGTGCTCCAGCATTGCAACTTCTCTGCAAACAGAACACCAAGCCCTATCTTGTCTCCCCTGCTTGGATCATCAATTGAAAGCACAAGAGAAATATTCTAAGCACGAAGGTAGAAATTAACTAATATAATACTAGTAATCCAGCTGTAATTTCCAAAAGCATTGGATTCTTTTATATAGCCAGCTAAGTCTTCTCTACAAAAACAAAACTAAACATGGACAAACAAGATATATATTCCCAGTTTATTTTATTTTCATGGAATGCTATTTTAGTTACAATCTGGCAGTTCATAACTACTGAAATGTGACATTAATCAATCTCCAATGCTGCAGAACTGTCTCGACATATAGTTTTAAAACAATCTTATTTTACAATAGTTGAGGTCTCTGGTGGTTTTTAAGCTCTGATGCTTACGCACACAGCAAGCTACAAACCTTAGGTTTTATATTTATACATATATTCTGTGTATCCAGACAACCGCTGTAAGTTATCTATAATTTAATATTTATAAAAAGTGCATATACTGGTACATATGCACATCTAGAAACACACTTTTACTACTGCCTCCCTTTTATAAAAAGCTGCATAACATACAGCCATATTAATCTCACTTACTGCTATTAAATTCCTTTACTATCTTTGTTACACAATTTCAACTATCCATTACCTCAAACTGAATGTAGGTATTTCTATGTATATTTTCTCCTAAAGAAAAAAGTCCTCCCTATTCCTTTAAGAAGCTTTAAATCATGCATCAGTTCAGTAAACAGTCACTTTAGCATGGATTTTAGAATCCTAGACAGTGTAAAATCTACTTCTGGAAAACATCTGTCTGTATATTTAATTTCTCCTTTTAGTTACAAAAAATATATAGGATTGAAACATACTGAATGCATGCATCTTTCAAAGTGGCTATATTCTAGCCTTATAGATAAATTAAAAAAGTACACCCCTGCTAACAGGATGCAAACGTGGCCTCAAATAGGCCATTACCTGTATTTAATAGAGCTCATTACATTAAAAAGTTCAAGTGAGCTGTTCTCTCAAGATGGTGTCAAAAGATTGAATAGCATGATATATTTATACTCAATGTACAAAGGTGGGTGCACAGGCCTAGTGCCATTTAATTATTCAGTACTTCCAAGGCTTCTAGGCTTTGCCTCTGGTGGTACAAGTCCTGAAATGATCTGAATGAAAGGTAAAGTTGAAAATTGCTTTTTTAATACACCATAAAAGCAAGTTGTGTTTAAAAGAAAAATGTACACTGAACAACCTGAAATACTCACTGAAACAACTGTACAAAACTATTATAGATACAGAAAGAAATAATGGTGGACTTAACTTCAAACACAAGTAACACTTGTTAACAAATGTAAAAACCTGCTTTGTTTTAATTCTTTTACGAAGTAAGAATTTGCAGCTGTTCAGAACAAGTAAAATTCAAACCACCTCACAATGTTTACATTTAAAGTTTTTATACAGTGCAAACGTTTAAGACAGAATAACTTCCCAGTGAAACAGGTGACACTACTTGGTGCCACTCTTCAGTAAGTCTATTTACACATTAAGCTAAAGGTTCACTCTATATGCTTTGAAGTTTGCTGAATATCAGCAGAAAAATGTGAACTAGCAGCAGTTGCATTACAAATATGTGATGGTTACTTTAATGAATGCATAAAGTTTTCAAGACTGTATTCAGTGTCATACTGCTCTTGATCCCACAGTTCTCCAAGGTTTTCGAGTACTGATTTCATTGATGCTTTCCCCGAAGAGGTAGAGGTATCTGCTTTTTCAGTTTTCCCATCCTTCACAAAGGAAAAAAAAAAGTTTTCAGGAATGTAACAAATTCTTCAAGTCTGATGACTCTTTTGGAGAAATCACTTCCTCCTGTTTTTCAGAGATCTGTCTACTACTCATCAGTCTAACTTAAAGTCTAACTTTAATCATGAGATTAATTTTTACATTTCAAAGCAAAGCTCTTCCCTAAGCTTACTCTATTTTTTTGTAGGTATTTGTAAAAATGTTTCTTTACCTTGTCAAGAGTGAAGAGATCAAGAAGCTGCTCTGTTCCCATGCTCTGTAGGCTTGCATTTTCTTGGCTAATCACTGTATTTGCAATATTCATTTTGAACTTTTGAAGACCCATGATCTTCTCCTCCAGAGTTCCCCTGGTTATCAGGCGATACACATTAACAACACGTTTCTGAAAGAAAAAACAAACCAAAATGCACTTAGCTAAAAAGTATTATCTTAGGTATTCAGGAAGGCATAAGCTTTTAGTGTTCATCAAGTACAGTCTAGAAGCAGTTTGGCTTGGAGTTACCTTTCAGTAACAGTGCTTAGATGAAAAGACTATGCCAGTGTATAGCAATTTCCAATTGCATCTGTACTTTGGAAGAATTCACTGTTTTTTACAGCTGTAGGTGAAGACTAATAGCAGCCACTCTTTCCCTGTCCAAGCACCAGAAGGACAACCCCATGGGACTTCCCTTTAGTTCCTTATCTCAATTATGTCTCTTCCTCTACTAAAGGGTGATGCTTTCCTGGCCTCTCCTCAGCAGCTCAGGAAGTACAGAAGAGAAGGCATACCAATTTGGGGACAGAAAAAGAAAGTACAGACTTCAGCATCTGGCATATTTGCAAGAAATCAGCATGAAGGGAAGCTTGGCAGAAACCCACAGATGTCACTTTTTATATGCTACAGTCTATCTTAACCAAATTCAAGTTCAGCAAGACTTATGGGAAATGCAGAGATTTTCACCTGTCCAATGCGATGCGCCCGATCCATGGCTTGCAGGTCTCTCATTGGGTTCCAGTCATGTTCCACAAATACTACTGTATCAGCCCCTGTTAGGTTAAGTCCCAGTCCACCAACATGAGTGGTGAGCAAAAGAACATCTATAGATGGGTCATTATTAAACCTGTATAAAAGAAAAAGTTAAATATAGTAAGTTTCATTTAAATAGAAAAATTGATGAACCTCAACTGTTTTGAGGCAGAGAAAAGAACAATTATGCACCATATAAATAACACAGTTCACTATAGTTGGCCTCTTATGGTTGTGAGGGGACAACATACCGTGAAACAATGGAATGCCTCTGACCAGCAGGTATGCTGCCATCTAGTCGTAAGTAAGTGACTGAAGGTAACTGAGGTCTGAGAAGGTCATGCTCCACTATATCCAGCATACTTTTAAGTTGACAGAAGATAAGTACTCTGTGCTGGGCCACCACAGCTTCTGTACCGCTTTCTGAAGATCCACCGTTCCCTAAGCCACAGTCTAGCAGCAGCTTAAAGTAACAGACCATTAAAATGTATCATCAGAATGACAGGAGATATTATGTAATATTGACAAATGGACTATCAAAGGTAGAAATGAGAGAAACACACTACAGAAGGAAGCCTGTGACAGTCACTTAAATGACATAAGGCAAAGTTTAGCTTCACTGTCAAACTATGAAAAACTTAAGCATTGCTAGAAAAGTAATTTTCTTAATTTAAATTCTATTGTAAGTAAAGCTAAGTATGTAATACAACTCAACTTTATCAAGATAATAGTGTCCTGTGTAATACACACGAGAAAAAATTTTCTGCAACCAGGACAGAAATAAAACAAAAGTAAAGTTCTCAATATGGTAGCAAAAACTATGTAAACATCAATGCCTTGAAGAAAGATTGTGCTTCCCCCTCCCCCTTTAATTATCAGGAAAAACAGAACCCCTGTGTACTCTTTTTCATTTGCTACTTCATTTTATTAAAAAGAGTTTTCATATTGATGAAAAATAAAACCTTCTACATTATACCATCAGGAGAGACACATTTAGGAAACTTAAGGCACAACTGCACATCTACTTACTTGTTTTAAAGCAGACAGCTTAGGTGCATGTTGGATATCTCGAAGGGATGAATTCTGAGACGCAAGTTGCTCCGTAATTCTTTTATATTCCGGATGTTGGGTTGTTAGCACTAATGCTGGATGGTTGCATAGCTTCCGTAAGTACTGCAATGCCTTTAATTACGTAGGAAGGTCAAAGAAATGGTTAGCAAGAATGTAGCTACAGAAAAAGGATGAGTAAAATTGCCTATAAGTATAGGGGCCATTCAGTCACATTGCACAGTCTGGACTTTATGGTGTATTGTCATGAAAATAAAGTTGCACGTTTACATTAAGAAAACCTGTATTTCAAATCGTATCCCAAAACTGTTACATGCATAGTAACCTTTTCCTGCAACAGGGACGTTTCCCACACTTTCATCCGAGTGTGCAATAGAGGAGATGGGTTTGACAGCAGTGCAGAGCCATTGAGAATTGTTGTTTCCAATTAGCAAAGACTTAATCTGCAATTCTGTAAGATCATGACCCTTCATAAATTCAGATCTAAACTTAAGGAAATTTTTTGTCCATGTTTTAGAATCTTAATGTTGTAGTATAACAGCTAATGAAGTCCAAACTACTTCTCTCCTGTTTTGAGGTTTTCCTCTTTTGGTAGTCAGTTTTTACAAGATTCACAAAACAGCTCAACACCAGTTGAGCAGATCACATTAAAAAATACAGGACAATGTTACTCTTCGTAAGACACAAACCCATAATTTAAACATAATAGCTATAACATCACATTCCAGGCATAAATATTGTACTTAGATCATGTGACCCCAAGTCCACTATTTTGATTTTAATTTTTTATTAAACCCATAAATACAGTTATCAGAAATGTATGTACGAGGAAATAAAAAATCCGTACCTGAAACACATGACCTGTAGCTTTAAGCTTTGGTTTTTCAGTTTCTTCATTCAGTGAAGACATAGTTTCATCAATATCACATTTGGCACGAGACTTGGCAAAATCTTCATAAAGCTGAACCTGTAGATCAGGCCAGAGTTTAGTTCCAAGGTAAAATTCTCAATTATCATACATCAAAAACATATGTAACACAAGATAAACATTAACAATGGAATCTTCTGCCATTTGTTTTCTTTGAGCTTGGAAAGTATTATTTAAAGACAATCTGCAGGTGCCTGAACAACAGACTGAAGAAATATTCTATTACAACTGGGCTAAAACTAGTTTTTTGAACACATACCAGAAGACCCTCTTAGTCCTGTGGTCCTAGAGAATATCAGAGGTGACATCAGACTGACAGAGGAATACAGAAGTGGTTCTTTTGTAGTCTTAACTGTGATGAAAAAACTAAACTTTCAGCCAGTTTTTAAGCATACCTGCAGAGGACTGAGAATACAGTAATAATCTTGAATAATTTTGGGTGGCAGGTCTTGCAGCACATCCTCTTTCATTCTCCTTAGCAGGAATGGCAGGACTTGGCGGTGCAGTGCTTCCATTGCAAGAACCCCTAATGAGTGCAACAGAAGCTGTATTTTAGAAGAAAAAAAAGTTTTCCAAAACATTCAGCCCCCCCCCCCC
>VWZF01003190.1:2291025-2328955 GCA_013396755.1 Sclerurus mexicanus
CCAGTCTCTGATGTTGGAACTGACCACACTTCTTTTCACTAGCAGTTCCCATTTAGAAGGCTAAAACAAAAAACTGGAGACTGAAGATTTGATCCTTACCAGCCTCTTGTTCTCGACTGGAGCTTCGGGCATCTCTACTTGCCAGTATCGGTTTGCCATAACGAGCTGCAAACTGGCGTTCAGTACCCAAAAATCCTGGCATAAGGAAGTCAAACAACGACCACAACTCTAACACGTTGTTCTGACCAGAAAAAGAAACATTTGATAAATGATTTTCAAAAGCAATACATTGTTACAAGTTATCAGAAAAACTTCCATACATATTTAAAACTGCCTATAAAACCCTCACATCTAACACTACAACACACTCCTGAGCTGCTGAACTTTGCCAGCTCTTTCATCCAACCGAGTGACAGGAACACCTCTAGCATGCACTTTAAAATATAAATGGACTGTCTACTGTGTTCAATGTCTTAAGCCACACCCTGAGTTCTTCTGGACAAGAAAACCCAGAAGACACCAGTGGTCTTAGCCTTGGATGAGATGCATACTGCACAAAAAAGTCATTAGGGCAAAGCCCCAGACCTGGAGCTCTCACAATTGCATTTCCTGCTAAATTTCACTAGAGGCACAAGGAAATGCTTTTCCCTTCCCTGCCTCATTGTTAAAGAACAAATGGTAGATAAAGTCTTGCTGCCAACTTCTGAACCCCATTAGTACCATGAAACCTGCACCCATTCCCCTACACACGGGTAAACTAGGAAAGGGAAAAGATATCATTTTGAGCATTTAGCAGTTTTACAACTGTTCAGCTGTTTCCAACTTATATTTTGAACAAGATGATTGATAAAAGGTACAGCAGAACAGACTGCAAGATGCATCTTTGTTGCTTGCTTTCTATTATTCATCCAAAAAAGAAAAGCAGTTAATTACCTGGATTGGTGTCCCAGAAAGAATTATTCTGTAATTAGCAGTTAGCTGTTTTACTGCTTTTGACAGCTTTGTTTTTCCATTTTTTATTACATGGCCTTCATCAAGAATGCAGTAATTAAACTTAATATTTCTAGAAAAGAATAACACAGATTTAAGTAACATTTAAAATTCTACGCTATTAAAAAAAACTCAGAAGAGCCAATTCTTACCTGAAGAAATCAATGTCATTTCTTACAACATCATATGAAGCCACTATGAGATTGTGTCTTTTCACCTGGTGTTGCAACCTTAAGAAAAAAAAGAGGAGCAAATTGAAGTGTTCCTTCCACGTTATTATTTCAGCCTTTAAAGGTCCCATCACAAGCTTTCCTATGCCCACAAACTATGCTTCAGTAGTAGCAGTAAAGTGAACTGCAAAATTCCATGTGTGATATTTTACTCTACTCCAGTCACAAATGCAAGACACATTACCTTGCTCTCTCAGTAGGAGGTCCTGTATAGTGCAATGGATTAAGATATTCTTTTGAACAAAATTTGCCCACTTCATCCACCCAGTGTCCTGTGAGTGTAGGAGGGCACACCACCAGGGAGGGAAGAGGAACACTGTCCACCAATTTTGTTCTTGCATATTCTTGAGCCCTGTAAGGATATAAAAAAGTCCTCTTTTTCACAGAAGAGGTGAGGTTGGAAGGGACCTTGAGAGGCCACCTGGTCCAACCCTCCTCTTAAAGCACAGCCACCTACAGCCAGTTGCCCAGGACTACGTCCAGAACCGTTATCACAGATAAAACTTAATTAAAGTCTAAGCTAAAATGCTATTTGTTTAAGCTTACCTGAGGCAATGATCACCTGCAAGAATGCAAATGGATTGTAAAGTTTTTCCTAAGCCCATGTCATCACAAAGAATTCCATGAAGTTTGTATTTGTTGAGAAATGCCAGCCAGTTCACTCCATCCTGAAATCAGAAAAAACCAAGAGTGCCTCAGAAGAAAAAGCTGGCTTTTGGCTAATCAATTTTCAATTCAAACATCTGTATGTTCTATCATCCATCACTGCCAAACTATGAGCTGGTTTCCCATCATAAATGCATCCACTACAGCCCATTCACTCAAAGCAAGGGCAGGATAAGGGGAAAAAGGTAAATGTCCAAACAGTAGAGCGAGGCCTGGCTTTGCAGGGTGAGCTGCCACAGTCAGCCTAAGCAAGGCACAGCCCATTTGCCATTCCCTGAGGCAAGTGGCAGAATCCTGACAGGGGATTAATATCATTACAGCAGTATAAGAGGCATGCATTACTTAATTTTTTTCTTCCTTTTCCAAGAGTCGAAGATACACATGGCACACCCCAAAAAAACCCCAAGCAAAAAGCCAGTACCTGAACAACTCCTACCACTCCATGAAATTGTATCAGACTGCAACTTACTGCTCTTATAAAAGTCAAAGTATAAGCTGTTACCTGTTGATATTTTCTGAGCTCTGCTTTGATTGGTACTGGAATTTCATAGTTTTCCAGTTTTTTTCCATCCAGTAATTGCTCCAGAAAGTGACGTTCTTTAGCTTTCATTCTGATTAATTCTTCAGACATGTTTGGTGGATCTGGTATACCAGCCTAGGATAACATTTTTAAAGCAGTAATGTAAGGCCTACAGGACTTTGCTGTCACACAGAGAAGAACAAATAAGACCTCACACTTAGACATTTTAAACAAACAGATAAACAGGGAAGGATCTGCAATCTTCTCAACTGTATGAATCCAAACTCAGCATTTATATACTATATTTGTGCTATACTTATTGATTACTTGCAGGTCAGCACATCCACGGTGTGGCAAATTCTGCTCCATAAGGATACACTGAAAAACTTCATACAAATCACACAGAAGAAGGAAAGTTCTGATGAAGTTCCCAAGATTCTACAAAGACTGAGCTATTTTACCTCTACTCAGTTTATCTGGCTGGCTAGAGCATCCTTTGACACCCATTTCTCTTGAACCACAAGCCACCATCCCAAGTTTGAAGGATTTTTCTCCTATTTAGTAGAATTATATCTAAAGTGATACTGAAATCCATAGGGTGAATTCAAGCAGTTGGAAACTGTTGGGAGAAACAAACCTTGAAGGGGTTTACGTTTTTCTAGAGCAGATCGTGGCTTCCTATACCCTACTCCACATACCAGGCCAGAAGCCCGAAGAATCCACCAGGGCCAAATATGCTCACACATTCTTGCTTGCTAATAACGTACAGGAGCAGAAGAGACACTGCTGTTTTCCCATCATCTGTCACTCGAGTTTTTCAGGCCACCTCCACCTTCAGTTAGCTTCACTTCAAACCTCAGCTTACTAATCACTTACACAAGGCTCTTGGCGAAGAAAAGCTATCAAATATCATTTACATATGTGGTAAGTAAGGAAGGGAGATGTTAAAGGTGCTCTAATAAGGTAAGTACATACACACAGACAGCAGTCTCCTTGTTCAACTGCTTTGCCTACACTCCCTTTCAGAAGAACATATGGGCACAGCATGACCACCATGGCAGGTAATCTGGTTCAAGTATATTGTCAACTTGCAGCATGGCTGCTTATCAATAAAACAGGACCAATTAAGTTGAACCATTTCTCTTACAATCCTTCTCTCAGTCATACTTTCATTTTTATAGTTGAAGCAATAATCAATTTAAGCATAAAAATGGAGGAAACTGAGCATAGCTAAGTTTTCTCAACTCACTCAATGCTATTGTTTCTAATTCCTCACTATTAGAAACAAACCCAAAAATACAGATTGGAAACTCCAAGTCTATTCAGACCTCTGTCCCTTTTACTTACTCAGCTGCTGAATTCAGGTCTTGCATTTTAGGTAGTGCGTATAAAAATGCACCAACAATAAAAACGAGATACCAGATAAACTCTTAAGTTTTGTTACAGAACTAAGTCATGCTTCAAGAACATGAAATTCAAAGAGTGAAAAAGTTTTTTTTGTTCTAAGACCACCATTATGACTACTGAAAAATGTAAAACTTTATCTTATATACCTGCAAGACTACCCAAAAAATTCTTTTCATATAAAAAAAATAAAACTGTACCAGCAAAACACCAGTCCGTAAGTTTTTTTCACATAAAGTATGTGTGAAGCTTTGAAATTACTTTATTATCAAGTGCTCACAGACAACCTGTAGTGGTTTAACCTTAGCTGCCCACCAAAGTACCTGTATCACTCTCCTCCTTCAGCTGGAAAGGAAGAGAAAATATAAGGAAAGGCTCATGAGTTTTGAGATAAGGATGGGGAGAGATCACTCACTGATTACTGTCACAGGCCAAACAGGATCAACTTGGGGTGATTATTTTAACTTATTACCAATAAAATCAAAGTAGGATAATGAGAAGTAAAAGCAAATCTCAAAAACACCTTCACCCCCTCCTTCTTCACTGGCCTTGGTGTCTGCAGGGTTGTTCCTCACACATTCTCACTCCTGTCTGACTGCAATTTTCTTCTGCACAAAAACTTTCTTTTCTTTCATGTTACCCAGAGACACTGCCACCATCACCAATGGACTCAGCCTTGGCCAGCAGCAGGCCCAGCTTGGAGCTGGCTGCCACTGACTCCATTGGACATACCAGAGGCTTTTAGCAGCTCCTCCCAGAAGCCATTCCTGTGCTGCCCCTGCTCACCCATGGCCATGAAAACCCACTCAACAACCTCAAAAAAAGATCACTCAAAACTCTCTCATTCCAATCTATCCATGCCCTACTCTTTCACTGACATGACTGTAACCCCCCTACAGTTATCAATTGAAATTCCTTGCTTGGCCTAACATTTTCAGTTGCTACCATTCAAAAGACTGTTCCACAACAGCACCAATATTTTCTCTCATTACTAACCTGTGTCATTCCAAGTTGGCATATTTAATATATCTCAGTATTTGATACTGAACTTTTTTAACCAGAAAGGGAAATCCTAAAGTACTTTCTTAGTAACTATGAAAAATAAATATTAAGTGATCATGCATATACATGCCATTAATAGAACAAGTATGCTACCTTTTTAAGAGATATAGCTTTAACACCTCCCCCCCCCCAAAAACGTGAACTGTATGTATTCCATAGGACTGTGTTTAAGATGCATATAAAGAAGGGCACTGGAGCCAATATGCCAGAAATTAACTTTGTCTTTGCTCACTTTCAACTTCAACATTTCAGTGTAAGCATACAAAAAGTAAGTGCTCCTGTTAAGGCAGATTGCTACTTATCAGGTTCTAAGGTTCTATTATGTTAAAAATACACTAAACCCATTAAATTGACAATTGGTTTTCATTACCATGGAAATGTATTCTAAACTGTCTACTATTACCATCTGGTGGTCAAGTCACTTAGAAGCACTGTAGTCCTTGACACACATTAGCAGTGTCTGAGGTGTGCAAGTTGTAGTAGGAGTGAAAAACTGAAGCACGTCTGTACTGATTAAACTCCACTGCATCATAACGTAATATTTTGCCTGAACATGTAGGGCAGGGCTTTTTCATTTTAAGAACTAGAAATAAGTGACTCTACTTATATCCACGTTATTTCCATTACTGTTATTTTGTTTTTTTCATTTAAAAGCAGTAATGCTGTTACATATGTCTCTTGACTACACACATACCTATGGACAGTGCACATATCACTCCTAAAACTTTTGAGCCCAAACTAACAAAAGCAGTATTGCACACAAAATTAATAACTATACCCTTTAACTTTGTGTACACAGTTAAAATGAGTTTCTTACAAGGAGAAATTTTATTTTAACATTTAGAAGATTGCTTACGCAGGGTCCAATTCTATTAATTTTAATTTATACAGGACACTTCTAGTATCTGATATCGACTTAACATCTATAAAATCATTTATTTATTCAGCATTTAATAAGCCAGAAGCCTGGACTTTGCAGCTACCAAAAAGTGGATTCAGGACAGTTCATATACTCAATATACTTAGAGCTTACCTCAAGAGGCATTAGTCTAATTAATGTCGCAAAGCACTGAGTAGCCATAAAACGTACGCTGTTTGTCTGATCACTCATTCTACCCAGAACTGGAACCACCAGAAGAACAATGTATGGAACAATACCAACATCCAGCTGCTCCATTACACCTGGATCAGTTATTAAGGAAATAATTTCTAACAGTTCAGGATTGTCTGACAAATATATATCCAGCAGATTTCACACTCAATAGGTAAAAGTCATTAATATGTTACATTCAGATGAATAAGATCTCTAGTAACAAACCAAAGCAGAGGAAAAGAAATCTGATCCACCCCAATACATGTAGCCCAGTGAACTACATGGTTTGAGAAACTGAATTGACTCTACCAAAACTGTATTTGATGGTTAAGGGCAATGAAAATGAAAGTTTCTTCTGTTTCATTCCACAGGAAGAAATCAGCTTTTTGTTCACCCAAATTAAGCAACAGCAAAGAAGTTTCTCCATTTCTGAATACTCAAGCAAGGATACATGCAAGTGCTTCAATTGCACCCTCTTGTTTGGTGTTGTCATCTATTGCTCCCAGCCATGGCAGAACTTTCTCTAGAAAGATATTCATTGTTTCCATGGTAGCAATTTTGCTCATAACACCCACACAACGGGAAGCCATGTGTCTCACAGCAGTGCTGGGATGTTGAAGGCACATGTAAAGATGAGGCAAATGCTGTATTAACTGAATAGCGAAAAGGGTGGTGAGAAAATGGTTAATATGAATTATAAACAAGTGAGTCAGTTTTTTTAACTAAATAGTCTTTTTAAGTCATTTAAGAATGCCTCAAATGGCTCCTTTACAAGACCTAATTGCTTAAAACTAAAAAATAGTTCCAGAAAAAACAGGCAGTTGAACTTTGACTAAGTATTATTCTCCAATACAATTAAAATTCAGAGTTTAAAAGTAGCTAGCATTTTAGTCCAAATGAAAATTTAAGAAGCCCTTAAGTGGCAAGGATATGTTATAATATAGTCCTAAGTACTCAAATTTTTATTAAAAAAAGAATTATCACTTAAATACAGATACATAGATTTAAGAATTCCTTCCAGTTAGCAAATCTGTCCTAGACTTATCCCATTTGTGTTCAGGCAGATGAATTATTCATGTTGTGAATCTCATTAATTCTGTGTGACAAGGAAGAGACCCAGAAGGAAATCTGCATCTTGCAGTATGTGTATACCTATATGTCTTTTTTTTTTCACATCAGTACAAATACACTTCTATATCAGATACCTGTATTTTCATTACAAAGAGAAGGCATCCTATTATGTTTCCGAGTTTTAGGAAATACAGAAGTGAAGTGAAGCAGAGCCAAGATGCTGATGTCATTGTAACACAGCAGCATAAATACTATTGTAACTCAAACTTCGGACACAATCATGTTTGGACATCTCATCCAAAAAAGAAAAGGCCAAAGCTAAATTGCAGGAAGCTGTTGTAGTTTATTCTACAACCTGCACATACAAGTACAGAATTTAACATCCTACAGAACACAGGGGAAAAAAGCTTTAAAACTGCACAGCTTAACTGCTGAAGGCTATGACTTCAGTTTACCAAGACTAGGATACAGGACTCTGAGAACAGGCAGGTTAGTGAGTGACTAAAAAGACCATTTGAGCAAAATCAGAACAGGATCTAAAAAGAAGCCTTACGAAGCAAAGATTTAAAACAGTAGCAACGAACAGACTAAAGTATTTCATACAAAAGTAGATTACCAGAGGATGTAGCTGAGTATCCATTGAAGCTGCTGTTGTTTCAAAAACCTGCAGGGAATTTACCAGCTCCTGGGCAGGAGCATCTCCTTTTTCCAGTAATGACTTCCGGTCTGGTAAACACAGAAAAGGTGTTCAGTTTAAGTCTGACATACTGCCCCCAGCGTACCTGCCCTCCCAGCTTAAATCAGAAGCATAATTACCAAAATTATTTATGTGAATGTTGTTCCTTAAGGAACCAACCATAGCATCCCAGAGATGTGGCAATCCTGTTGCCATTTCAGCACCAAAGTGTTTAGCTATAGTGGATAAGGCAAATTCAGCTCCTCTTCTCTGTACAACATAAGGTTTCTGAGCCTAGAATTAAACAATTGAACAAAGTAGTGAGGACAGATACATTTAAAAAATTACTTTCAAGTAAGTATATAATTATAGGTTTTCAGTTCTGATTGTGTTTATACCTATGATAACACATTCACTGACTTTTTCCCCCAATTTAATTACTTTATTCTTTACTTTTTCTGTATAATCTTTTATAACAGATTATTTAAAGCATATTAATTTGAGATTTGCCTTTTGCTGATACAGGCCCATTTCTGCAGGATATTTTCCAACTAGTTCTAGTTCAGAACCTCAGATATTGCAATATACTGACACCAAGACAGTAACATGCTAGCAAAACTTATGAGAAACAATACTTGATTTGTTAATAAGCCCCTTTCTCTTGCTCCCACCCTCTTTGGAAAGCGGAATTGATAAAAAACACTAAAAAACCAAGAACAAAATCTACAACAGTGTTTAGGAATCAGTCTTGACTAGGATCTTATTAAACACACTGAAGTTTTCAATTAATAAAACAGCAGCAAAAAAGTTTAGAATACTAAGTGTGGAAGTTGCACACACATCCTAAAGCCGGTCATATTTCAATTCCTGGTTTTAATTCTTCAGAGGCATCCAGCATGCATCAAGATGACCAACACTAACATGGCTAACAGAACATAATCACTGCAGTTTGTGGAAATCTATTTGCATTAATTTATACCGATATTTATATTCTACAGTAAATGCAAAATTTCAGGAGTTATTAATTTATTTTCTTAATGATGCACTAAAGATTTAAAACCTCAAACATGCTCCTTGTATCACAAAATCTCATATCAGCTCAGTTCTCTCATGAAGAGATTCTGGGCATCCCCATTATAATGGTATCAATTCCAGTGAATTCAAAGTAAGGAAAGGGAGGGGTGGATGTGAAGCTGCAAATTCAAGCTTCTGAAGTGTACCTCATCAAGCTCTGTAGGAATGCTTCCACAGCTGCCTGTGGGGAGATCTGCTATAGGGGCTTTTGGAGCTTTTGGAGTAGGACCTCGCCGACTTGTGATGGCAAAGGCAGCTTTCTGATGTCTGTACAGTGTAATTATTCCCCTATGCTTAGTAACTGTATGCTGCATTCCATCTTTATCAGAGTTGGGCCCTAAAAGAAAACAGACAAGAGCTGACAACAATTTAAGCTGCAGTTTGACACATATGCAAAAGTGACAGCTACCTACAAGTCATCTGCTGATTGTGCTTTAAAAAACCCAATTTTTTCCATCCTTGAGGACAATGGCACTTCAGTACAGAACACAGTTACTCTGTTAAGAGCACATTACAGACTTGGAATGAAAAAATCTAAGTGTACACACTGCCACATGAATTCTTATTCAGCAAGAAGCACAGATAACAAGCTTCAAATCAATATAAAAAATTTGCACAATTTTATTTCACATAAAACCACATTGTGTTCTAAGGTTTAAACAAACTTATGTTCTGTGTCTTTTATAAACAGTTCAATACTTCTATCACTATACAGTAACAGATGCCATCAGTATCTTTGGATTTGTTGGTGTTTCTATTTATACTAAAAGAGCTTCATTTTCAATCACATGAACTTTGTTGTACTCTGAGATGCAGGACACATTCATTAAGAAAAATTAAAATGTACAATGGTCAAACCCTAAAGCAGGTTAGAATCTTTGAGAGTATTAAGACCTTAATTCGGGTTGTTCATTTAATGCGTACATTTGCAATAGTGGACAACCATTTAAAGAATCCATGATCATTGCACGTACAGGACTGTATGTTCATTTTGAACACTGTCCTCATCTTTTTTTATCTAACTATTAGCCTGTGGAATGTAACATAAGTCAGACTTTTTTAAACAGGCTACTCTAATTCCCATCCTTACTAAATTTCAAAGGAAAGCTTCATAACATATGTAAGTGGAATATGATCATAAATGAACAAAAACTGAACAGTCAATAACAAAATTGGAAATGAAGTGTTTTATACATACATGTTCCGAAAACAAGACATTACTTGCACACAAATTTGGTTTAAAATACCTAAATCAAATAATTACTAATAAATACTCCGTTGCAGGCATTTTAAAAGCACTGAAAACAAGACTTACTCAAATACTCATTTTAACAGTTCAGAAATAAGCACAGACATAATTTAAGAATCCTGGCAGTCTTAGATGTCATACCTTTTGAGTTTTCATGGCTACTCTGAGGCTGTGCCGGACATGCTGCTAGTGGAGTAAGATGTGGATCCACACAAAGGGAATTGCAGAGATTTTTTATAATCTTCGAGTTGGGACAAGGAGATCTTGTCGTACACTGTTGAAGTAACTTTGCTATACATGAAGCCACATAGTTTTGTACAAGTGTATTCTCTTCTTTTTTGATAGCTTCCATTAAGGGTTTTATAACAGGATTTAGTTTTTCTGGAAGTTGCTGCAAGTTCACAACTGCACATGCAGCAAATGTATGGACTCGCAAATGCAACACTTGCCATTCTTGATTTGTTTCTGTAACAGTCATTTGGACCTGTTGTCGCTTACTGTCCAACTGCTGCAGAACTTTAGGATTCAAAGCAAAGGATGATGTCACTTCGTTGAAAACAGAAGTAACCTAAGAAGGGAAAAAATAATCACAAATCTTTTTCATTTACTGTTAAATGGGATATCCTCTCATGGCAGAATGTGAGTCATTTGACCAAATATCATCTCCATTTTTTCAGCAAATAACAGGAAACACTCCAAAATGTAGTTTCTGGAATCTTGAACCGGTTCAAAGGGAAAATCAGGCATCTTATAATAATTTCAAGTCTAGATTCCCAAAGAACAGTTTATGTACTCCTTCAAGTTTAGACTATCCCATATCTGCCAGTTCTGGAAATGTATAAGCACGTGACAGACAAGCAAAGGAGAATGCGAATACAAGAACCTAGAAAGGATGTGCAAGGTCTCATGCATGAACAAGTTGTTTCTAAGCTGGTTTTCTTTTGAGGAAAGAGACTGGGATAAAAATCTAAGTTACAAGACAGCACAACAAACTAGTTGCAGGACTTTCCCTATCCCTCCCCACTCAAAACTGGTTGACCACTGCTGTTTCCTGTGAAAGATTTAAGCAGATTAAAAGAAGATTAAGAGGTTGGAACCAAGAGTGGAGAAGGTCTAGAATTTACAGTCTACTAGTCTTTTGACAGTGGTTTTGAAGGGGTGCCAATCTGCTTTGGTTTCCCCTGTGTGGATTTCAATAGGGAATCGACACCTGGAATCAGAACACTCACTTTTTTTTCTCCTGTATTTACCTTGCACTGCACTTGTTTTGTTTTTTTTCCAACTGTGACTTCACAGAGGAAACAGTACGTTTCTATAGACATCCTTTAACATGAGACATGTAAAGTCACCACATTATTTCTGAAAGTTATTGTCTATATAATAATTATGCTGAGAATGTATTTTAAGACAAGAATGATTTGAAAAAAGGGCAGGCATGCCTCTACTTACCAGCTCATTAGCTTGATCTATTGTAAATACACTGCAGTTTACTCTGTTTCCAATGTCGATGTGTGCATCAGCTAACAATGAGATGAGTTGTTTACATTCATTTTGCATTCGGGTAAAAGGAACAGCAATTTCATCGTAATAGAGATGTTCAGAGAGGACCCCAAGTAAACGAGGCTGCACACAAATAGCCACAGTTGTACACTCCTATAACAGGAAAAGACATAATTTGCATTTCTGAGTAATCACAATTTCTTCTGTTCAGTTTTGGGCACTAAACAGCTCAATCTAGCTACAAAAATCCAGTTTCCAGAGGGATCATAAACATTCATAACCCAGAATATTAAAGATTAGGAACAAAACCTTCAGTCTGCCACTAAAAGTGATAGTGAATAGAGGAAAGACAGCTCTTAAAAGGAAGCATTGGCCTGACATAACATGCATCTTGAGAACAGACTTATTTGTAGAAAAAAAATGTGAATACATTTACTGATTCATAGTTCTGACAGTTGGCATTTAGCTACAGAGCACTGTATTCCTCCATTGTCTTCTAGTATTTAGGTGTATAAATAACATTTTAGCTTATCAACTGAAATCTTATTTCAAGCTAAGTAGCACACAACAAGCAGTGGATCAAGATAGTAAAATCTATCTTTGCTGCAGAAACATCCTACCTTTTGCAAGGCTGCCCACTCACAGATTACTAATGCAACACTAATCCTCTGCAAGGCAGATTTAGAATTCAAGTGGAAGAGCAGTAGCTGAGCTAATGATTCAGCTGGCTTTATTTCTTGAGTAACAGTATTTACACCTGGGTCACAAATGCAGCAACAAAGTGCTCCCAGCAACCTGACAAGAGGGAAAAGAACAGTCACTTCAATGTTACACAATTACTCTGCAATTAACGATTCAAAATGAAGATGCCCAAATAGTCTATATGATTAGATTTTGGCAAAACCATGACATATAATGCTTTTAAGTATCTTTTTCATATTTCCAGTAAACTGACTTTGCTGCCATCATCCGAGCGCGCATGACAACATAATCCCTGGTTGCTGGGTCTTCTGCAATGCTGTCTGCCCCAGCAATATATTCCTGAATCACTTCCTTATTCTGGGTTTGACCTTGACGCAGTTTAGCACCTGCCTTTTCCTAGGGAATAAAGGAGAGGTTGAAAGTAAGTATGTTTGTAATAAAAAGATGAATTCATATTCCACAATGCTCCAAATAACCACCATACCACACAAATGTCAGACTAAGAATACCTTAGATAACAGACTTTTTAAAGTAGTTAATACTTGTAAATCACATCTTCACTACTAGTATTCTACAGTCCTATTAAATTTATGCTCTATTTCTTGACTATGACATTGAAACTAATAACATACAGCTGGTAAACACAGAGAAGAAAAAGGAAACATCTTTCAGCATGTTTTCAGAAATAACCCAATGCTTTTAGATTTAGCTCAGTCCTGCAAAAAACGGCTTTGGAACCAGGTAAATAAAGATCTTATGACATTCACATAGAATATGCTACGTGGCAGAACTTTATTCACATGAACAACCTGACAAGAACTCTTTTGCTCTACAGAATTGAGGTTTGTAAGACAGAGCTGTAGAAAAGCACCACCACTCCACTCTAACACCCTTAGAATTTGTTTTCATATACAGCTATGCAATTCTCTACTTTCCTCAGGACAGTTAATGAGGTCACATTTCACTTACTTTTGATCTCGTTTTTACTTCTAGCAACATGTTTAAGTCAATGGGCAAATGAGATGGCTGCATCATTAAGCAGAGCCAGGCTCCCATCCATGGACAAGCAGCTGCAACCACATACTGTACAGATGCCTTGTTTAACAGTTCCAGCCACACCTTGGGAAAGCAAGAACGAACCATAGTGGAAATCACAACAAATTTGTATATGTTCTACAGAAGACCATATATATGCTGATAAACTGTAGGAACCACATCTCATTCACTCTATAGTAAAGCATCACATAGGACAATTACAAAATAATTAACATGAACACACTATTCCTTATCTGCACAGAGGATATGAAAGAGCAGGATACACAAACACTATATATCTATGTGGAAAGACAGAAATACCTTGTGAATAAGATCCAGAATTTCTTGGTTGCTTTCCAAGATACAAAACTGAAATATGTGCCTCAACATGTCTTGCAGAATTGGAGTCAACCATGTTGAAGAACTCTGAAACAAGGATATCATATGACTATGCATATTCCAACAGATATCACAGTAAAACACTAGTAACTAGCCCTTACCTGGTCTTGGGTAGACAACAGGGTGAATAAGGTCTCCAGAGCTGCTTTACGCACAGAAGATATAGTATGGTGCAAGAACGGCCACACGCGTGGGACCAGAACTGTGAGCGACTGCTGAATACTAAAGGAAGGGGAATATGTAGAGACAGCGACAGGGGTAAAAACCAAACACACACACAGAGCTAAGTTAATTTTGTTTACTCTCAGTTAGGAAGTTTTGTCAAAACAAAAGCTTTTTAAGAAAGAAAAGTATTATTGCATATACTTGGTGACTAAGTGAAGGCTCAAGTTACTACAGCTTAAACATTTAAAGTTTGAGTTGGTATACTTTTTCAGGAAAATACTAGGGGTTTTTTTTTCTTACTGGTATAGAGAATTAATCAATTCAAGCATGTATTTTTATCACGTTTGTTTTCCCCCCACATTATACTCTGCCCTTTGTTCAACTGTTTAGGAAAAAGGAGGGGCTGGTTCTGTTTTGAACTTATTAGGCAGTTAGGACTTCAAAAATATCGAAACCAGCTTCAGCAATGCCAATCATAAGCAGTGAGAAAGAAAATTAATAAAGCATCTACCTTAAGGGCAGATGCTGAGAGCTCACCACATGTATTATGAAAAATTTAACATACTACAATGCAATTCCTTTAATTTGCCAGAGTTCCAAACGGAGAGAAACTAGGCATTGTCTTCAACCAGTCACAGAATTACAAGATGTACTACTGATGTGAATTTCCATGTTTGTAGCTTTCTTCAGAACTGTTCCAATAGCAAAGTTCTACAGGTACATTCATGTGTTTCAATGTACACAATTGGGTCTCTTGTTTGGAGTTTTTCTGCCCCTTGTTGACAAACAAGAAGTTTGTGGGCAGGATCACCTTATGAGTAGAGCCAATATCCTTTTCTAAACCTCCCAAGATGCATGGAGAGAGAAGGTAAAAAAGTCACATATAACCAATGTCTAATTGTTGAATTCTTCTGTTGCATTTCATTAATGTAATGAAAATAGAAGCCCTAACCTTCACTTTAAGGGAAAACAAGTTAAAATATTGATTTAAATTAAGAATCTCCCTGGCATATGATTTGAAAGCAGCTGATTATTCCAATTTGCAAGTAAGTGGACACTCAAACATGTAATACTGAAGCAATACTAATTAAAGAGTTACCTGCATTTGCGGACCTGAGGATAAGTCAGAAGGGATGAAAGAAGGATCATGATACTGTTTGTGGAAGCTGTCAAGTCGTCCAACTCGAGAAGTGCATCCCACAAGGTATTAAGAATAAAAGGCACCTACACAAATAAGAACAGGTTAGCATATAAAAGGAGAAAACTAGCATCATTTTCTTCACTTTGACCAAAAGAAAAACTTTCCAATCAGAATTTATGGAAAACAATTCAGTCACCTTTTGAGACTGAAGCTGGACCAGACTTTCCACTACTGGTACTAAAGATGCTGCAGCAACAGCTCGGACATCATCATCCAGATCTTGCAGACCTTCAATTATTGCTGGCAACACTTTAGGCAATAAAGTGTCAATCATGTCCTGCCAAAAAGATCAAAAGCATTTTTAAACTTAAAAAGCATATAATGATTGAAATATTTTAGATATACTCTAAGTGTGTGAATAAACCTGTTTGTTTTAAAGAGAAGCTACCCGTCCAAGACTATAATTTAAATGTTGTAAGTCGGCATTCATGAAGCTAAACCTAGGTTATAAATTTGAATGAACTTCAGGTCATCTCAAAACTCAGAGTTTGCAGAATACCACCACAAATAGACTAAACTTCTTGTAGTGCTGCGCTCTGTTACCTCACACATGAAAGCATCATCAAAATCAGGCAAACATAGCCTCTATTTCTGATGTTTTGTGCAAGTAACTTATCAAGTTACAACAGTACAGCGTCACCATATAATTGCAGCCTGGATATAAAAGTGCAGTCATACGTCTCATAATCCATGGGACTGCAGTGCAAGCAAGCTTGCATTATCATATCTATCTACTGTTCAGCCACTCCTCTACTTGGAGCAGAGTTTCTTGATCCAAAGCTCTCTATGATTTGTCATGAGGGTTATTACCTGACGTACTGCCAAAGCATACTTTATTCCTAGCAGACCACCATGTCTCACTTCCCACTGTTCCTGTGTAAGCAGCTTCAAGAGAACATCCACGGTTTTATGAACTCCAGTCTCATTCATATGTTTCAATACTACTCCCAAAGTCTGAGCACAAGTCTCACGTACTGGTGCTACCACCTAGGAAAAAGTAAAAAATAAAACAGATACTCCTGTATGAAATCTGACTGAGAAAGAAATCAAGGTGAGTAGAGTCAGATGACCAAACTGCAATACAAACAAGGTAAAATTTATGTATCAGCTACTTTTCAATAAGCATCTGTGAGCAGTTACAACAGGCACATGCAGTAGCACTGTACAAAGCACAGACAATCTGCTGCAGTGTTGTCTCCTGCAGAAGCCTGCTGATCTGCCACTCAAAGGTAACTTACTTCATCTGAAACAAAGTCTCCAAATCTGTCTAATGCAAACACACAAAGAAGTCTAATAACCAAGTCTTCTAGCCACTCCTGATGTTGCTGAATCATCTGCAAAAAGAGAAATAATGAACACCTTGACTAGCTTTATTCATAAAGCATTTCTGATATGCTTGCTTTAGCTAGAATTTTTAAGAGATATTCAAACTGAACAGGATGTTCAAATTGACTCAACGCAGTCACCTTGCACAGATAGTCACAGCAAAGTAGTCAGCACTAATGCAGCTCACCTGGGTTACCGCACCATAACCTAGTTGGGTTTTACTTTTTTTTTAAAAATCAAACAAACCAACCAAACCAAACCAAAAAAACCAGAGTAGCTTTTCCAAAAGGCTGGTGTCCCAGTTTTGACTGGACCAGAGTTAGGGTTTTTTCTTGGTAGCTGTGTTTTGGATTCAGTATCAGAATCGTGCTGATAACACACATCTTGGTTGTTGCTAACTCATGCTGACCCTGAGTCAAGGACTTCTCAGTGCCTCATGCTCCGCCAGTGAGGAGGTGCACAAAAAGCTGTGAGGGAGCATGATCAGGACAGGTGATCTGAACTGGCCAAAGGGATATTCCACACCATAGAACATCATGCCTAGAATATAAACTGGGGCAGTTACTGATTGTTCTCCCTAGGCCAGCATAAGGGCCTGTGGTGAGGGAGTGAGTAACCAGCTGTGTGGTGCTTAATTGCCAGCTGGGGTTAAAACACACCAGCTAGAGAGCACCTGATAGGGTGGGTAGACAATTTTATTCCTACACAGCACACAAGTCATCCAGATGATCTATATATACTGACCAGTGTCAGCTCATCCTAGGCAAGTCAATTAATATGTTTGAAGCATGTTTATAAATAAACTATGAAGCAGTCCTTCACTTGGGAGACCCAGTGAAAGGAACTTGCTTCTCAGCCACTTCTCCTCCAGATTTAACATAACAATTTACACCAAACTTGTCTTGAAGCTCTGGCCTCTGTTAGACATCAATAACTCTAATTTTCAATCTCAGAGCAAAACCCCCATAAAAGCAACTGCTCAGGCATCATCTTTCTCACTGCCAGTGTTTGTCTACCAGATCACCACTTCGCTTGAAAACTGTCATTTTAATGAACAAAACTTTAAGCATATTATGGATTTCATGTTCCCATACATGTCACAGAATTATACCCAGCATACAGCATGCACACCAGCTGGAGTACACGCTTTCCATAAATAGTAAAGAAATAAAGTATCTTATCATTGCAGTCTGTGTTATTACCCAGCAATCTCCACAGAAGAAATACTACCCCACACAGAAGCAAGAAGAGATAGATGCTGTTGCTTGCCCTATATACAAAGTATGCTGAAGCAGATTCATTTATGTCTCCTCAATCTTCCACTCTAAACCACAAGCTCTCCCAGATGCTTTTACAGAAAAGTCAATATTAATCTGGATGAGATTCACTATTAGTAGACAAGCTGTAAGTGTCAGGTTAATTTTTAAAAACTGCTTTCCTTTTAAAAATTCTAAAACTCTTTTTCTCATAATAGCAAGAATTAAGGTAATCTGAGACAGCTGACTAGAGTTACATAATCAACTTGTAAATTTTGTTTCAGCACAGCCATACCATGACTTGAAAATAGTACTTTCTAGTATGGAAGCTAGTGTTTAATAACTTCATACACAATCAACATATTATTGGCTACTTATACAGTAGTATGGGTTTCTGCACAGGTTTAAAAAGAATGTTTTGTCAGTGCATACAGTGATGTCATTCAGATGATTTTGAGCAGACATCTCATGGTTTATATTCCTCCAGTTCACCCAACTGCTGCAAAATTTAGGTATTTTAAGAAGTCTGTTTTCTAAACTTCATTTAAGCAATGAATTAAGTCTACATGACTGGAAACTTACCTCCTCTAAAGAGCTATCTCCCATTTTACCACCACTTTTACCATGAGCTTTAAGTATCTCTCTCAGTCCAGTACCTGCACCATGTCGAACCTAGAAAAGTGAAATAAAAAGTCTATTTCAAAATACTAGGGAACAGAAGATAAAAGCCACATTGGATAACTGAAACAATATTACTGTATTCTTAACAAAGATGTTACAACTGCTGCTGAACTAGTACTAGACTTGCGGGAATTATTAGCTCAAATAATATACTTAAATATTCATCTGTCCAAAATCAATCAATTAAAAATTGCTTCTATTTTCTAACATGTTCTCATATTTGCAGTAATATATCCAACTTTCATTTACTTTTACCTCGTTACATTATAAGACACTAGTTTTCAGAAAAGAGAAACTAGAAGATATTACTGCTTTTATTAGGTTTATAAGCCAAAGCAATTCAATATTCTTATAAACACTTTATATTTAATATTTCTCTACAACTCTGCATTTCTTAAACAGAATTTGGATCCTCACTGAATATTCTGGAGCCTGCAAAACAAATTTCTGATAATTATCATTCTGCATAGCTTACAAACCTGCCTTGCTTGACTAGCTATTAGAAAATAAGTGAGCAAGTGATATGGGAAAGCAAATTATAGGTATTTGGATGTTCTCACCAAACATGAGCAACCGAACAGACGAGAAAGAGTTTTGGAAAATAACACAAGATTAGTAGAAAAGTATGCTATGGACATTTCTGTTTCTGGTATTTTTCATACCTAACTGCCCTAGTAATTGGCTTCTCAAGAAAAGTCCACTCAATAGATACACAAAGTTTTAAAAGCAGAGTTTCAAACTGGGTTTTCATTGAGAGGCCTTTACACAGGTTAGAGTAAAACTTACTCTATTTAAGGACACTTCATATACATGCTTGCTGCTAGCAAAAAATTATTCTATTTCATTTCATGATGGTAACAACTAGAACTGAGTACTTGGTAGCACACATGGTCCCCTATGTACAGTTCAGAGGCTGTTGGTTAAAGGCATGAGAAAGCCAACAAAAAACAGCTAGAGTACTCTTAAAATCCTAACTGTCATGCACTAATAATTTATTTAGTCCAATACTGCTTATGAGCTGGTTTTACAAACTGAAAGAAGTAGACATTGCTAGTTAAGTTTTCAGCCTCTGCAAACACAAAACCCAGCAAGACACACAAACTGCATAAAACATATAAAGGAAACACCAGCACTAGAATTCATCTTGCTCTCTGTAAGATAGGCAAGCAGCCTGAACTAATCACCCAGACTGCCTCTAGACATTGCAAGATGCTGCCAGAGAGACATTTTAAACATGCATTTTGAGGTAGGTTAACCTATTTTTCACCCAGGACATAATGTAATAACAATTCTGTACTGATCTACTTCCTTAATTAAGAAGTATGTGCCCTATATCAAATGTACTAAGAAAGCCATGGGAATGCCTCCATTCCAGAAGACAAGTGGGCATGGCCTTCAATTGAAAACAGCCTGCTTTCAAATAAGGTGAGGTTTATTATCTCACAAGCAGCCATGTGCCACACAAACAGAACTATTCTTTTTCTGGGACCAAAATAATTGTGCTAGCTACACATGATCTATCTGTTTCCAAGTTTGAGAGCAAGTTGACTCTGCTCATACTGACATCTCTGAGACTGTGCTACAGACATACACACGGATGTTAGAGTTTCTGCTGACATTTAACCTTTCAGAAGATCAACTTAAGAAAATTAAGTTAGTTGAGAACAGTTGTTTTCTATCTTCTGCTCCATGAAGTAAGATGGTTACCAGCTACTTTATACTTTTGCCTGAAAATTTTACCAAAGCTTGTAGGAAATTGTATAAGGACTGAATAAAAGGGTGAGCAGAACAGCTTTGAATCTTGAAAAAAGTGGTCTAAGCAAAGAAATATATCGGTTTTGTATTTACCAAAGGATTGATTCCTCTCCCTTTTGTACTAGCATAAGACAAACACACCACTGCTCTCAGCAACAGACTTGCACATTATTCCTCAAACTGTTGATGAATCCAAGTCTGTTTTAATGTCTTAATATTTTAATCATAGGTTTGTGTGCTTTTATTTTTTTTGAATTTCAATACTCCCATAATTCTCACTTCCAATGACTGCTTTGCATCTTTCCCACTCCCCCCAAGCACACACTACACCTCTGTCTTCAATTCCCCTTTAAGTTCACTAAAAGCAAATTTGACTTGGCTATGTAATCTGTACTTACAGTTGATGTAATTTTTGATATTTAACAAAATACTCTTAAGTTCCGCACACAATTTTCCGCACTTTTGTTGAAGCTCTTTTTTCAGTCTACAGTTACACCTCAGATACTGCACATATATCTTACCTCCCAAGAAGGGTTAAAGAGATCATTGCACACCTCTTCACAAAAGCTTTCCAGAGGCCATTCATTTGCCTAAATGCATAAAAACACTCTTAAGAATGAGATTAAAAAAGAAAGGAATCAGAGGAACACTTCTTATATTATCTTCACGTATTTAAGTGGCATACAAAACCCACCAAAAGCTTAAGTGTTTTTCTTCATTACTGGACAGAATTGAAAAAATCTTCCACAGCTCAAAAACTTTGAACGGCATTGGATCTCTTAAAAAGCTATGCACTTCCTGTCAGTAGTTTAAACTCTTCTCTATGCTAATTAATTTTGACATTCTGGAATTCACCCTTTCTTTAGCAACCATGCTAAGGCAGAAAAAGAAGCAAAGTTTATCCTCCCCAGTGATCCTTTAAATTTACAAACTTTGCCTTTAAAGAACATAATAGGCAAGTCTCAGTTTGAAAACACACTACACAATGAAATTGGGTCAATTCATTCAGTAGCCTTTTCAAAATACATTCCACTTTTTTGAAAACCAGAAGCATATTCACTATCCCAAAATTTCCTACAAGGAAACTGATATGGCTGTGGAAAGGAAAGGATATTACTAAGTTCCCATCACATACACAAAGTAACTGAAAGGCAGCCAGCAACCAGCTGCTCCTCAGCCTGCAGTTAACATTAATCTTTCAAATCAATTTTCCAATAATTCTGTTCCCACAAATAAAAATTTAATTACTAGCCTATGCCTGGAAATTTCTTACTTTTGTAAATCCAGACTAATCTAGATAAAATCTTCTCAAACTTCTATGTACCATTGGTATTCTGCTTTACTATTTCTTAAGTTTTCAGCTTTTCAGTCTATTGAAACAAATGCAGGTTTTTCTAAGAGTATGGTAATTTTTTAAATCTTCAACTCTTAAAGATATAACTTAATTCTAAATTAATCCAAATTCAAGTAAGACAAAGATTAAATAATCTAAATAAACATTTAGATGAAATTATTCATAGCTCACTGTAATTCTACTATCTAAGTGTTTAGCAGTTTTACAGTTTAATATCCAGGTCTGACACCTGTAGACACCCCTACTCACATTCATTTGGGTCACAAACTGCTACCAATGCATTAAACACGTTTTCTTCCTCGGTGCTGCAAACACAGTTTGAAGCTCTTTTGCTTCATTATGTATAAATGCAAGCTGGCAATGACATTCTTCATTTCATTTCTCTTAATGCTAAAATGTCTAAAGACTTTGGGACCATAAAGGAATTTTGTTTCAAATTACTTTGCTAAAACACTGAATGATCATTCCTTTTAACAGGAGAACAATACATCATACCTCTTCTGGAACATTTTCTACCAATGTTTTTGAGTCTGTAGCAGGCTGCTGGATGACAACATTTGCAACTTTTCTTCTCTTTTCTTCTGGTTCTCCATCAGTGCTATCATTGCTGAGAAGGAATAAGTATAAGTTTATGAACTGGAAGTTTGCTTTAGGGAAAGTAATTACTTCTACAGTTGAAGTCTTCAGATACAATAAAGTATGGCAAGGATACAAAACAAAGAGGTTTAACACTGAAATATGTAAGATAGATAAGTTTACATGTTAAAAAAAAACCAAGAAAACCACCAGTGAGGAGAGAGCAGAATGCTGTCCCAAATTAGCAACCCTTCTCAGGTTTGTCCAAGAAACACATCAATTCCTAAGATCATGAATTTTGTTCACTGCTTATTAAAAAACCCCACAGTAGATACAACAATATGCCATTATAAACTAGTAAGGAACACAGCATACATCAGAAAGCTTACCTTAATTGTTTAGCTATTGTTCATCTTCTTAAACCCCCACTTTCATGCACTACTCTCAAGCTATATTTAATAACAGGGGCAAACCACAAATTTCAGCTGTAGCATTCCATTAATTCAAGATGTCTCTGAAGCTAGGTCCTTAAAGCTCTACTGGGACCAAATACTGCACACAAGCTTTTTACCATCAGCACAATTAGCATATAAAAGATTAAGATGCAAAGACTGCAGGAAGATTCTCAACAGATAAATCAAATCACAATCCCAGCTTAACTGAAATAAAAGCAAACCAGTTCACTATTATACCTCTTCTCATTAGCTTCCACTGCATCTCTGGATCTTTGCTTTGCAAATAGCTTAGCCATTCTTTTGGCTTTATTCTTTTGTCTACTGCTCATACCAGCTCGAAATTCTGAATCAATTAACTCAGCAGCCTGAAGAGTCTGAAAGAAAAGTAATCCACTGTTAATTCTTCTTTCAATGAAGATCCTGAAAAATTCTCAAACCTACGTTGGTCTCACCTTCCCCAGCCCTCCACTTCAAAATCTGAGAGGCAGTTTGATATCAAATAATACTAACAGGCAAATATGGGACATCACAATTCAGGAGGCCAAAGTATACCATATTAGATGTCAATCATATTTAAAATACAAGTATTATAACCACAAAAGTTCAAATAAAGCAAACCCACTGTATTATTCCTTGCAGTCAAAGAGCCCAAGGTTTTACCTACAGGTTGTTTGTTTACTAGTAAAACTGAAGAAGGGGAATAGTCCAAATCTTCATCATTGAACAGATCCTCAGTATTCATCCCAATTGCAGCGCCCATATCTAAACCAAGTTTCTTTTGCAGCAGTTTCCTCTGTCGTGCTATCCTCTCTTTAGGATCAATTTCACCTTAAAAAAGGGGTTTAAAAGAAAGATGTGTCAGACGTTCAACCACATGCATTATTGAAGACTTGCTCAATGTATACAATATAAGAAAGTCAAAGCTTACAGAATTAAATTGTGTAATTTGTCTAATATAATGTTTTAAAACATTATATCACACTGATACCTGAAAGACCCTGTTACTCCATCTATACTAGTACTTAAACTGATCAATTTTCAAGCTGAAAATATCACCCCAATATTTGCTACATTATACTTGGTCCACAGAAGAAAAAAGAAAAAAAATAAAACCAAAAACTAAAAAACAACCAAGTTTTGACATTTTAGGAAACTACACTTTGAAAGAAACAAGCTAACACACAAATAACAAATAAAAGCAAGGACTGATTCAAGAAACAGCACTTTTTTATTGATCACATGTATTCTTGTGGGATCTGTTAATTCTGGCAGTCTGAGTTTCCACGGTTGGTGATTTTTTTAGTTTGTTTTGGTTTGGTTTATTTTAAAGGGTTTTTTTATTTCCTGAAGTTTCTTCTTCTGTTGGGAAACACAGACTTAAGAAATAACAACCACCTATAAAACCCCTCAAATGTTATTTAATTCAACACCCTGTACTGAGCTGGGTTGAATCTGAACCCACTTTGTCCAGAAACGTTCTTCCTTTGAAAACGCACTAGACGCAAGTGTCTCCTTTCCTTCTGCCCAACCTAACTCCTGATGGCAATGTAGATTGGAGCACAAGCACGACTTTCACAGAGTGCTGAAGCCTGTTTAAAGCCTTATCCTCAATCTCTTATGTCAAGCAAGGTTCATTTTTTTTGGTCAAATATTGGCATAAACTTTTAAGCAGATGACCAATATTGGTACAATTTTCAGGTATACAGCAGGTTGAGCAGCAATTAATAGTTAATTATATCTATACCAGTAAGTTTGTCAAGTTGCATTCAGTTGACAAGCAAATACAAACAGCTTCCATTCTCTACAAAATATTTTTACTTTCATAAAATCAGACTAGGAAAAATTGCCAAAGGCTGCTAATTCTAAAGATTATTTTTTACTTTACATCCATTCACATTGAAAAGGGAAGCTGCTACAAAACACAGAAGAAAAAGCAGACTTGTGCATTTTCCCAGAAGTTAAAAAAGTAGCAACTAAAGTTTTCGTTTCATTTTCTTTTTTGATATTATAATTTTTGTTTATTTTCATTCTTAAAGTTATTTATATGCAATCATATGACACTGGGATAAATATCAGATTTCCACGAACCAAAGTGTCAGGTTTCATTAGAAGAGATGAATCTTGTATAACAGTTTATTAATCTAGTATAAAAGATGGCAAGCAATAAATTAACAGCCAGGCTTAAGAGACAGGACACTGCTCAAATTCCAGCAGCCATAGGTTCTGCTCCTTGCTGAGCTACTGCTCTTCAGTGTACACTGCACAGAACCCACCACACACAGGGAACAAGGGAATCAGGGCTACACAGTCAGATTCTTATCTATAGCATCACTTAATTTCGTAGACAGACTGAAGTTCAAGTAGGCAAGTACAGTAATAGCAAAAAAGTAGTTTAGATTAAAATGATTCAGTGCCATTACACTGATGTAAACCCAGTCTCAGCTGAAAAGTTACAGAAAAATTGGACAAGTCATGTGAAGTAAGACATCACACAGGCACTGGTATTTGACCTTCCAGCTTCAAAAATATTGTCACAGTATTTTTCATGCAATCTTTCTCTACTTGAAACCTTTAAGCTTTTAAATAAGCCACATTCTACTTCTCTATTTGGGAACACTCTTTAAATGAAGAACAAGCAGTGATAGTTCCTGCCCCTCAATAAAGCGTACAGAAACTATACAGGAGTTTTAATAAAGCTTTTCTGCTCTCTTTCAGGTTTCCACCCCCTCTCCCCCCCCCATACACATAGCAATTGTGTTAAGGGAAAGAACAAACAAGCAATGCACACCCCCTCAAAAATTGTTTAACTTGAGAAAAGTAATATAAACCACTTAAGTTGGGGAGTATTTTCTTCTGTTATTTCCCAGCATTCTGAGAATCCATGGATGGCTACACTAATAATACTGCCACAAAAAACTTGCAAATTAGTAAACTTTCTTGCCTGCAAGTAAAATATAAAGATTACCTGATTTATCATCTTGGACTTCAAATTCTGCACCAGCAGATCCAAGAAGAGACGCACCATGTTTTAACAACCGACATATATCAAATCTGTCAAAACGCAACCGATCTGTTGAAGGGGAATCTTCCATAGGACTTTCTGAGCCTGGTTCTAGGTAGAAAATAAAAACATTAAGGACAATGTAATGAAATTCTTGTTCAAAGTTCTGGCAGAAGATTAAGCAAGAGAAAAAATAATTTCTCTCCTCCAAAAGAATCATTAGACATACAGCAGTTTAATTCACAGAGTGTAAAGGCTCCATTTTCACAAAGATGGACTGAAAAAGTTACTTAATGTGCCTAAATGAGTAGAAAAAAATTTAAATGTTTTCCCCTTGATAAATTTAGCTTTTTATAATCTTGGACACTGACATACCACTAGGCCTTCTCTGTACACATACAGACAACTTGCAGTTTGAACTGCATACGGCTCACATAGTTCCAACAAGTACCTCACCAACACTACAGCTTATCCCTGACAGCCAAGCACCCTGGCAAGGAAGCTGGAGAGTAGTCTTAATTGGTATGGGAGAACATCAGCTACCAAGGGCTGCTGAAGACAACTATGAGCTCCTCTCAAATCCAACTGCAGGTACAGTGCAGATCAACACTGACACATTTTTTCCTCACAAGGAGTTTTTTTTCCTGGTTGTGAATTCACTTCAAAATATTCCTTCCTCTCAAGTCTCACAGATGAGCATAACTTAGTATACAAATAGATTTGACTATTCCCACTTAATCCAGCACACTTACATCCTGAATTACAACTGGAAGTGTAAATATAGTTGTTGCCTAGAAGAAATACAGCATTTAGTTTGCTGTGTTTCACCTACTTTAGGAAAACTGGTTCATTTACAGTAGAATGAGTCACTGTACAAAAAAACATACAAAATAAACATCACCTACATTTCATTACACATATACAAAAATAGAAGTGATTTGTTGCAAGCTGAAGAACCTAAATGCAACAAGACCACTGTAAAACATGTATTTGACTATCACAAACAATTTAACTGAAATTAAAGAAACAGATGCTTGCGCAGCCTGTCAGCCCTGTTAAATGGCACCCCTTTTTTCTCAAACACACAATATTATGTTTTCAGTTTCATCAATCATCTGATAGGCAGATATATAAGAACTGGACAACACATTTGAAAGAGATGCTGTACCAGAAGACTGACAGGTTGCCTGATTTCCATGTACAAAATGCATGTTAGAATTAATTCTTGGAACTAAACAAGTGAAATCAATTCCTATCTTTGGAAAGATAGTACAGTCTATGATAGTGAAGTCCCTCCTTGTAGTAGGGGGGGTTGAGCTAGATGATCTTTAAGGTACTTTCCAATCCAAACCATTCCATGTTTCTATAACTAAATTATTAACTATATCAATAAATATGATTTACTGGGAAAGAGTCAGAATGGCTCCTGAAAAAATTCAAATACTTTCACTAACTTGATTATCAGTGCCCTTAAAGAGATCCAACAAGTGGATAAGAGGCATCCAGGGGACATTTAAAAGTTTTTGGCAAGGTTTCATATAAAAAACCCAAATCAATGGAACCAAGTTAGCACAGAACTGAGGAAAACATCTTTTTACAAACTGAAAGGGGGTTAAAGATCCAAGTGAGTTTTGGAATCCTTTAGGGATCAGCTTTGGAACCAGTTCTATCATTCTTCAGCAATGAGAAATGAGAGATTTCACTACACGCTCTTCTCCAAGCACATAGATGACAATAAGCTCTTGTGTAGCATAAAGTCATAACAGCACTAGGAAATCCAAGGAGGACACTCAGAACAGACTAATGGGCAAAGAAAAACCTAAACCATGCCTGCACAACACTGAATCCAGAATCAGCAGTTAATATTCAATAAAAATTTTGTATGCACTTCTGAGAGGTCTCTGTATTCACCCTTTATTGAGCAGTCAAAGCCAGAACAGCCAACTAAGTACTGGGCATCACCAGGAAGGACACTGAAGACATGACAAAACACATAGTTTTGTCATTATGCATAAATATCACTATTCTAGACATGTAGGTAGAATGTGTACATTTCTGTGCATCTCAAGGAAGACAAGAAACAGCACAAAGACAAATAAAGTTATTTAAAAGACAAAGCAGTTGTCTTGTGATGAAAGACTGAAGAGACCACAAGTCTTCAATATGAAGAGAAGTTGTTGGAGAACAAATACCATGGTTTACAAAAATCAGAAAGTGCATAAGGCAAATGCAAAACTTGCTTGTCAAATTCTATAGTAGGAAAACCAGAGACACTAAATGAAACAAGTACAAGATCACCTCAAAACAGATATAAGCCTTGTTGTAGTTGCTTTGGGTGTGTGTGTGTTTTTAATTTAAATAGTTAGTGAATTTCTGGAAACTGTGACAGAAAGCTGTGAACATAGACACTACCAATGAGTTTAGACAGAAATCACTGACAGTAAGTCCAAAACTCAAGAATAAAAGAAACTAACATCTCTAATACAACAACTTCAGATGCAAAGTGCATACAAATAGAACAAGAGTCAGCAAGCTGCCATTTCACCTCCCTCAGAAAGGTGCTTTGAGCAAGGGAACAGTGAAGAAAAGAGTTCCTGCAAAATACTGTGATAAAGTTGATCGGTTAAACATTTTACTTTTTCACTTGTTATTTATTTTATTATTTATAGAAGCTTTACGAGGGTACAGAGGATAAGCACAGGAATCTCAGAAAAACAAAGGTCAGGCACAACCTAATATGAACATCTAAAGCCAAACAGGTTTACTTACAGTCCCACTTACATGCACATAAAAAGAGTCTATGCTCATAAAAAACCCAGAATGACATAGTTGCCTTGAAAAGTCTCATATCACAGTCAGTTTGCATAAGAGAGACAGTGAGTTATACATAGTTAATTTAAGGAGCACCTTGTTTTGATCTTGGAGTTGGATTCCACTCAGGTACATTTTTCACTATTGCTTCAACAGCCTGGCCAGCTGCAATACGAGTATCCCAATTCGTACTTCTTAAATACACTAATACCTTTAAGGAGAGATTAATAGGTAAGTAAGTATTTGCTTAAAATGTACTTCGATAAAATACACCAGCTGTTATGCTCTATTAAAACACATTTACTTTTAATGGAATGGATTAAGACAACGTTCAAAACAACAAAAACAAAGGACAAGAAAACAAACCAAGAAATGCCAGCAGCCTTCTTATATTGCTCACTGCCCAGCAAAACTGCCAGAGCCAGACATTAAGAATTTAAGATATATTTAGTTCCATCAGTCAAACTCAAGCTTGATTTCCTCCCGGTAGCGATCAAAACTTGAGATACCTTTTGGTTTTCCTTTGTTTTGTTGTTTTCCAAAAGAAAGTGTTCAAAAGAGATTAACAGACCTTAAAACTCTGAAGTCATTTAACCCAAGAAGAGAGACAAAATGGGTCACTTGAAGCAACATACGCTCTTCTAAACTAACTTATCACTGTCACAAATCTGGAAAAACTATTCCCTTCTCTGAAAGTAGTTTGATATTCATGGTTACTTGGCCACTCTGTTGATACCATCAATTGTGCTGAGAGCACCTGTTCAGTAAGAACAGAACTGAGGTCACTGAGCTTTATCCAGCTGTCAGATACAGACCAGTTTTGGTGGTTTTACTAGACTTGGCCAGATTGAAGTCTCAAACTAATGGAAATCTCTTTCCACTTTCCAGCCCTTTTAAAGACATGCAGCCTGCTATATTTTTAATGCTTTATCACACAAGTAATAATCTTTGAAGGCAAGAGCAGAAATCTTTATAAGGCAGAAGAGCTTTCCTCTATAGAGGAAAATCTGAACTTACAGCAAGCATTGAATACCAATACAGAATGCAAAGTGAAACCTCAACTTTGCAACCATTTCAGAAACTGACAAAACAGCAAGTTTAACAGAAGCAGTCCCCTAGTTTTCTTCAGTCTCCTACTTTTGGAGAATGCAAGACTACCATGCATTTTTTTCTTCCCACAGAACCCACACCCCTTTAAACTAGTTTTATTGTCACCATTAAAACACTAGGAGGAAAAAAAAAAATGAGATTCTTACTTTAGATAAGAGATTATTCAGTTCATGAGGATGCAGTTTCACTACTTCCCCAAGTTGCTGTGCAGCTGCTTTTCTTGTTACTGGTGTTGTACCGGTGTCCAGTAAAATAAAGAGACGATCAAGCCTAAATATGATTGACAAAAACTGAAAATGTTATGCTATTCATAGTTCAGTTGCTCATTTCTATTAATATTCCCCCACATTTTTCAGTTTATATAACTCAACAGAAGAAATGTTTGTCTGAAGACTGTCAGTTGGCAGGGTGAATAATGTACTACTTTTCCAATAGTAAGAATAGTTGTTCTAAAAGCACATTTAATTTGGTAAGCAAAAAAATATTAACAGAAGTGTTACGTTAAAAATATCTGCAGTTACAAGGAGAAAAATTGTTCCTGTATTTGTTCTGTGATAAAATATTTTCAATCTTGAAACATTAATACTGCTATGTTGTAAGTGATCAACATCAAATCCTGTCTGACAGAAAAAGCAGAGGGCTCAACTGCTCCTATTGTGTATTAGCACTTCTTTTGACAACATAACCTGTGATCTATAATATCAAACTCTGCTTTTCCAGGATACCACATTTTTACTTTTCACATATTTTCTCCCTAATTACCTGAAATACACAAAGCCAAACCTCTTGTTGTATTTACAGCTTTGAAATAATAATTCTACACTTCATGTGAAATACAGGGTATTTAATAGATCTGTTTTCATAGTATCTCTGTATTTACTGAAAGACCCCAACCAACAATTTTTAAAATTGTTCCCTTATTTCTTGTTTAGAGTTACTGAGTCAGAAATAAGTCTGTTTTGACATATTTATCATGTAAAAAAAACTATCTAGATAGTCAAATCTATGACTGAAGTTACAAATGTTCATTATTCCCTTTTCTAACACTGGGCGAGTTAGAGCTTGCTAAGGAGTGCTGAGTTTATCATTAGTTATTGGGCCATATGAGGTTATTACTGATTATGAATCTAGAATCTGTCCACAGAGTCAATCAAAATGGCTCCTTTCAGCCTTTATCATAAACACTCCTCCAAATACTGCAACAATATGAAATTGGACTCTACACAGCAACAAGGCTCAGCTAGATCAGTCTAGGTAGGTACCCCAAACAACCCTTCTTCATAAGCACACACCGTAAGTTTGAGCACACAGAGGAAAGGACAAATGCCTTGTCTGTCTGTTTCTACTAATTACATTTTACCAAAATTGCCTTTAGCATTAGTTCCAATAATTTAAAAAGAAAAATAAAACCACTCTTTCCAACATCACTGCATTTTATATTTTGACATGCTTAAACTGCACTTAAACCCAAGTTTACTTTACAGCATGTCACAACACATTAGAAACAGCAGTGCTACAGGGCCAAGGCAGTAACGGCACAGAAATACAGTTCCAAAATCCAAATACTCTCAGAACTAGAGATATTTAAAAAATCATAACTCAAAAGCATTTCAAATAATTTTTATTTTCTAGACGCACTTCTGGTATTTGTCAGCTTAGAAGTAATCAGCTTCCTTTTACTAAAACAAATGAGCTCATTTCCATTTCTGTAGATAAAACTAGAGTTCCAATGCTATGATTTATTAGTTAATAAACTGTTTCAAAGTCACATAAAAATTAAACACCAAATATAACTAACCCAGCAATTTTGTGTGATTAGACACTCAAGGAGAGCATTTTACAGATCCCACTCTTCCAAATCATTGATGGTGGACTAGTCATGAGAAACATACTGGGTACCTAATTATTCACCAGTATTTTTTCTTTAGTACTTCTGACAGTAATAACCCAAGCTGATTTGCAGCAGTTAGCATTATTCAATACAAAATATGGTAGCTTTCAGAGACACCGTTGCTTACTCTGTCTTGTTTTCACCTCTTTCATTCATTTCTCTGTGAAATTTCAGTGTTCCATATTTGTCTGCCATTTAGCACCACCCACTCCTTTAAGTACCAAATTATCTTTCTCCATCTTGAAGTCAAGTAGAATGTGCAACTTTGACCACTTCCTCAGCTAGAACTCTTCATGTGTCAAAACAGGAGGAAACCACTACATTGGCCTACCCTCAAAAACTTGAATTCCAAACTTAGTTACAACACTACATCTTCACTCTGAAAACCCACAACTTTTTGAAGCTGTGTTACCTACAAGATAGTTTGGATAGTTTGCTGGTTTTCATTTTTTTAACCTGCAGTATGCTTGGTTTGTAATTTGTGATTTTAAATTGTAATATGCTTAACTTACACAAAAATGCAAATTTAAAAAAAAAATCTTTCAGTTATCTGACATACAGATATTCACATATTCAGCATTCAACCCCAGCAAGAGAAATGGAAGGAGAATTAGCAAGTACAGCTAACAATATCTTACTAGCAGTACTCCTGGTCATGCTTATCCTTCCCTCCCTCAGACTTCCCTGATGTAGAATTCCCAAACTGTTAATATTTTGGAGCTGTTAAGACTTTTAAATTAAGTGTTGGCATTGCAGAACCTGAATTCTGCTTGAGTTGGAAGGGTAGCACTGAGAAAGCTGACACTGATCAGTAGTTGATTGTTTTGTCTTTTTTAAAGTTTTCATTCTGAGTTCCATTGAGAATGAAAAAAAACCCTAAAAATTCTAAACAAATTAGTTTTGAGTATCCGCAGTTTGGAAAGAAGTTTAGAGTCTGACGAGGTTTTCATCCTCAGAACAAACTAACAGTCTCTGAACAAGTTATTAAAGCCAGAGGGAACTAAGTTTTCTGATGGCCTGTGGTTCTCTGCCTCTCACGCTAGGCAGTACTGTTAGCAGGGCATCACATGGCCCAAATCGTTCACAAATTAACACAGAAGTATGAAGCAGTGTGGTAGAGTGAGATGCTCTACAATGCAGATAAAATTTTTAATTATTTTATGAAATATTTCAATGCAGTCTGTCAGAAAAATTGTTCTAAGCCTATGGAATACAGACGCAAACAATAGAAATACAGAGTACTTCAGGAAGAAAAATATTAAAAAGAAAGTTATGAATTATTATGAAAAGCCTAAATACCAACAAATGCTAAAAATTAACTATATCTCTAGAACTATCTTCACCTGACTTTAATTGCTGTGATCAGAATTCAAAAATACAAAGTCCTTCCCTTTTACCTCAGAAGCAATGGTTTAAATAATCCTTCTGTCATCTTCCAATCCCACATCAACTATACGTCATCAAAAGGACAGCAACCATACAATACCTCGATGCAAATTCATGCCTTATGAGCTCATTACAAAGCACTTTACCTTGTTCAAAGAAGTAAATAAATCCCTCCTCTCACTTCAGAACTTTGAGATTCTCTGGTCCCTGCTAAAGTGTATCAGCAAGACACAACTGGAAGCAGCAATTCAAAGTTCTTCTAATCAGCATTACGCTCAAATTAGGTATTTTTTCCTTCTAAGAAACACCTCATGAACTTTTACACTGACAGAGTTCATTAGAAATGTTTGACACAAAGACATCAACGCAGCTGCTTAAGAACAAGCATACAGTAGCATTTGAGACACTTCACTTACGAAAGAGCCACCACAATTAACTTGGTGGCACTCTCCAGGTACCATCTTCTAGTCACCAGATTCGTATATTCAGCATTAAAGCAAGTTAGACATGACCCAAATCCAGGTAAAGTAGCCAAGCACTGCAACAAGTGACCTGTTCTGTTCTTCATGTTAATGTGCCGTTCTTTGCTGCCTAAAGGTACCACCTCAAACAGAGGGCTGATCTCCACCTGAAGGGACAGCTGTCATACTATTTAAAGTGAACCTTATGTCACTCCTCTGGAAACCAGCAGATGTGGATTTGAAAGCCCTTCAGCTACAGAGGCATTAGAAAGCTAGCAGCTGGATAATTAATGACCAGGTCAAGATACAGATGTTATGAACAGTTATCTTCAAAATGTTCCCAAAAGACAATATGTGCAGCTGAATCGTACAAAGATCCCAACTGGCCCACTGAAGTATTCTGACTGGATTGGGCCCCCACAGGACTTTAGAAGACAAAAATTTCAAATTGTTGCTTTCAATGAGTTGAGGTTTAAAGGGGACAATCAGCTGATCACTGCTGCCAATGAAGTGATCTGTTTGGACTTTACATCTGTGTGCACCAGCATGTTTAACTGTCCAGAGAGCAATCTCTGATAGGAAACGCCAACTGGTACAGAACACAGTGTAACTACCCTAGTGTATCCTCCAACACATTAAAATTGTGTGACTGCACAAAAAAATCCTCAGTGGTGTCATGCCTGGAACACTCTAATGTCAAGCTCTGCCTAGAGCTCTTTGAAAAACTGCTAGCTAGCACCCATCAGAAAGCTAGGGATTACTCTTCAGAGCTTGCAGTCAAAACTGTATTTCAACAGCCAGAAGCTTCCTCACAGGCACTATTTCTTAGTACAAAAATAGAAAACATCCCTAAATGAAAATTTAGACTTGTCAAGGGTTGATACTCACTGTGAAATTCAACCTTATTTCTAATGGAGATGCCAAGCTTTTCTTGTTGACCTGACAGTCCTTTGCGGTCACTTCACCAATTGGTCAAATCCCAGCTTGGTCAACATCACAGCTCTAAACACTCAGGTTCCTACTAAAGCACACACAAACTGTTCATCAACTTTCAAATACACAATCAGCCAGCAAGAGAAAAAACACTGAACAGAATTCAGAACAAAAACCAGAACCTCGATGGCACACAAAGAAAGGACTGTGATTTTACTTCTCACAGGTGAGTAAGTTACAGCTATGAAGGCAGGACTGGACAATGGAGAAACTTTGTTTCATACACAGTAGTTGAAAGAACATCTGAAATGAAACAAGAGCTCCACAACCACACCAGGTCACAGTAGTATATGCATATGGAAGCCAAACAAATACTAAAATTAGAATAGTTAATTCCATATGGATTGTATATTCTATATATGATCTACAGCATGAGGCTGAATGAGTTTTTACTTGTAAACTATTATGTATGTATCTACAACTAATAACACATCCCAGAATATATCACCAATTACATTACAAAAACTGTGAGAAAGAATAGGAAATTGAAACAGTTGTCAAGACATACCAATACAAGTGTACTGATAAGTTCCAAAAGTGAGTGCTTTGGTGAGAAATAAAGTTCCATCTGCTGGAGCAGGTTAGCATTCTTAGCAGCATGCAGTCCTGACTTTCAACTTTCACTTCAGTCCATTAGAAAAGAGTGTCTGAGAAACTTGGGCAGCAGTGCACATGCTACTTCTGCTTCCCCCTCTTCCCATGAGTGTCAGCACTCTCTCCCACAAACAGCAACACAGAAGGCAGTCAACTGTTCTGGTCTTAAAGTTAATCCCCACCAACAAGAGAGGAGTTACACTATTTTCTCCCCCCTTTTGAGTCTGAACTCCTGTAACCACATTGGTTATAGAGTGCCTATTTATCTGATGTTTTAGGCACAGGCCTTTAAGTAGCAATGAACACAAACTTGCTCAGTTTAACTCTTGCTTTTCATGCAAGAGCAGCCACAAAGTAATAGCTCCAAAGAGGCTAAAAGCTGAATTCTTTCTAGAGAAAACTTGTGATAACACCAAAAAAAACATTCCTAAAAGATACACAGGGCACATAAAGAGAGTTTTGATGTAGTATTAAACTTGAAATGTTACAGAAGTAACTATACCAGCCAATGCACCCATTTGTTCTTCTGAAGTCACAGCCCTACACTTCAAGAGCTGAGAGCAATACGTGAGACCTGCTTAGTTTCCCAGAGCTTTAGTCTCAGCTTTCTGACAGTATTATTTATTTAAAAATAAAAATTGGGTTCCTTGTCTACATATTACCACTTATACACAAATTCACATAAATGAAAACACTGAAATCTCTAGAAAGCAGTATTAAATTTACACAGACCAAATCAAGAAAGGGTTGCAAGAACAGCAAGTTGTTATGCACTCCCACAGTTCTCTAAGGAAGTGTCTTGAACATACCCTGAAGAGGTTGTCTTTAAGGTATTTCAGGGCGAACTTGAAGGACAGACCTATTAAAACCAAGTTGTTTATTCTTAATGCACCTTACCAGCTTCCTAATTTTGTCATATTTTAAAAGCATATTGGTTCTTCTTCATACAAAGGCACTCAAAAATAAGAGAAAGCCATTAACAGCTTTGGTATTGAAATAATACATAAGGTGCCTTTGAACACATGAAAGAAACTGGAAAAAAAGTTTTATTAGACACTGGAAGGGACTATCACCCCTTTATTATCCACTGAAACTTTTTCATCCTGAGTAATCTATGAGAACTGTCATTTTCTTGGCAATATCACTCTTTCACCTAGAGTATCTTAAAAGATCAATAGTGAGCCACTACAATTGTTCATTTGGATCATACTTTGTAGGAATTAAGCTGAAGCAAAGCATTTCACTTCCTTTTTCCTTTCTCTGTCCCACTATTAAGAATCTGTGGGGTTTTTATTAGCTATGCAAACATTAATACTACTTCATCTATATTTTTAAGACTGGAGACAGAAGCTAAGGCCTACCAAATTAGTTTCCACATTCACAGAAGGAACATCAACTTTCCTACCCACCTATCTTTACTCCTGAAGGATGGCACTCATTAGTCTTTTCAGCATAAAACTACCAAACAGATGGACATACACAGTGCAACTATTCTGCAACATCTTCTGGAATGAGGTATCTATTGTTCTATTTTTGGATCTGTCTTCCAGAGTATCATTACAGAAATTTTAAATAGAAGCAGATCTTCAGTCCATGTAACAGCAGCATCTGGTCAAACAAGCATGTATACATATAATGCAGAATTTAAAATTAGACTTTTTTGTCAACAGATTACAACTAATTATACAATTATTTCTTAATATGACCTTATTAATAGCAAAGCTGCAAATTCTCAACCCAATTTTGAGCCATATCACAGTATTTCCTCTGTTTGTTTAGATATCCCTGAACAGACTAGGGTTTTGAGAAAAGTTTTCAACTGGCCAAAGAGCAGAAACTAAACTGCACTAGGAAAACAAGCACTTAATAATTTACTGTTTTGACAATGTAAAACTACCTTGATCCCCACCTCTAAAAACCCTTATTTTTACAATATGGCTCCAAAATAGAACTACCCCTGAGGAATCTGAATCAGCTTCTTCCTCACTCTCCAAACTTGTATAGTTAGTCATTCAACAATCAAGTATTATGCTGGCACACCAAAATAAAAAAGGTAACTGTAACTAGAGGAAAAGTGCAGATCTCTACAGGTAAATGGAACTGGTACAGAAGCTGGACCAACTACACCCTTTACAGAAAGATAATTACGTTGCTATATACACCTAAATGTACAATTACATGTAGTCTGAAAGGAAAGGACCTTTGAAGTTCAATGTTCTGAAGTAAAAGGTGAAGACAAGATTTCTTTTATTTACAAAAGCAGCACTGACACTGCATCAGTGTTCCTATGGCCCAGCTGCCGAATGGTCCACTTGTTACAGCACTCTGAAACATGTATTCTTTTACCTAAGTTACATGCAAACCCGAAACAATTCTATACCAATTCACCAGTATTACAGCACCTTTACTGAAGTTCTATACTTTATGTTCAACTTGTGTAACATCTGGATTTTAAAATTGTACTCTGAGGCAATATATCACACTATTATTAACACACCAACTTTTTTAGTGCTCCACAGTGAAACTCAGAACGAGCCAAATCTAAATCAGAATTTTCCTTTGAGTTCCCAAACAGGTGCTAACTAAATCTTTGCACAGAGCACTGCTGCTTTCCACTAAAGCAACCTTTTGGCAACTGAAACAGAAACCAGCCTTTACAACGGACACAGCCTCAGCATATAGCTGAAAAGCTCCATTTGATATTTGTTAGCCCCCATATCACATATACATTAGCAAAGTTATCTAAGCAGACTGACCAGATCTAATGTAATTAAAATACTGCTCTATTTTACATGATGACTTAATGTACCACAGTAGTCTTAGAACAGCAGTCCTTACTACTTTCACATTCTTATGGACAGATTAGGGGGGTAGGGAGAAAAAAATTCCAAACAAATACGTAAAAAGTTGATTAAAAAATAAGAGTAGACTAAAACAAAGTGATACTTTGTAGAAACTATAACACTAAAAATAAAACATCTGCTACTAGAAGTCTTAAGAGGTGTATTGCTGATGGATTTCCATTTTAAGTGTGCACACCTTTACTTTGCTAGATAGAATCGTAAACTTATTCACACACAGCTTCAGAAACAGAATTTACTTTTGTGATAGCACTTCAGAAGTACAGAGATACTACCAACACGTGACTTGGAGCTAATCTATCACAAGCTTAATTTGGATTTATGGTTTCCTTTCAACTATCCTGTTAGGAAGCTTAACGCGCCCATTTCACACACCACAAAA
>VWZF01003190.1:2329568-2385252 GCA_013396755.1 Sclerurus mexicanus
GGGGAGAGTGCCCCGGTCCCGCACCCGGAGCGGAGAGCAAAGGCACGGGGCCGCGAAGTACACGTGTTTCCTTCCCGATGCGCCGCGTGGTGGCACTTCNCCAGGCTTCCCCGGGGCGCCCTATCGGCCTCCCTCAGATCCGGATTAACAAATTAGCCCTCGATTAATCAGCTGAATTAATGGTCCCAGACAGGGACATAAAGTTAGCTGACATACGTAGCCTTTCATGTGATAAGTTGGAAACACGGTAATAGGCTTTTCTTTCCTGTAAGCGATGGCATAAACGTGAGTTTCCATATCGCTGTGTGATAAAGTTCGCCTCGGCAGCCCACAGCGTGCAGTTGGAGCCAGCCTTCCCTAGGGATGCCTGCACACATCCGCAGAGCGCTGGGACACGCGGTTCCTGGATGGGCTCCTGCCCCGGGGGGTTCGCTCCTCGTGGGCGGGTCGGCTCCTTCCTGCCCTGCCCATTCCACGCAGACACACCGATGCTGCCATCTGCACCATCTCCTGCCCCTCCACGGCTCTGTGCATGAGGCACCGCGGGCCGCGGGTGGAGGTGTTGTTCTCGCACGGTCGGCGCTGTTGACATGGATGTACAGCAAACATCCCCGGCGGTATTTCCCTGTGTGCTTAGCCAGGTAGCAGCAGCCACCCCGTCCTGCTGGGGGCATTATTGAAATGATCCCCAGGTGCTGTTTCCAATTCCAGCGTCCCATTTCCTCTTGGGTCCCTTAAAAACATTTTCTGCATTGTTTCAATAGCAGCCAAGGCAGAGCGCGCAGTAAAATTTGTTTCGAACAGGTCTGTAGAGGTGGTCCTACGTCATAAAAATAAGTGCAGGGGAAATACTGGTGGTAGGTCTTAGGCACTGCGTACTTGCAGAAATTCTGATAAACTGCAGTTCCAGCAAAACAATCTGCAAAAGACACAAAGAATTATCTATTTGCATAATAGTAGGCATTCTGGACTGAAACACAACTCATTCAAGTTTCACACCATATATTTCTGTATTTTGATGTGGCATTTATGTAAAGCATGTTGTTACTTAACTATTCAACTGTATCTTCTGCTCAACCCTTTCCCTACACCCCATGAAAACCATGTGTCTATTCACCTGCTCTGTAAGTCATACCAATTCTTTTTGCATATTTTTGGACCTATTTTTCAAGAAGTAGCCATACAAATTCTTCCTTTTTCTTCTTCTGTTAGACTAATCCCCCCTGCAAATCTGTTGTGAGGCAGTGTGCTCTGTTCCTAAACTAGACAAAACTCCATAATTTCAGTTGGTATGTTATGATCAGTAGTTCCTGCGTTCACCTCAATTGTTTTATTTTGTTGGCCGCCTCCTGCCAACTGTGTTCACCTGTGAGCTGTTGTTGCTTGGTCTGCAGATTCACAGTGATGCTGAGCCCAGGGAAAATATGGTGCAGTCCCCAAATGCTACAGCTGTGCAAATAGCAGGTGACAGAGGCACAGTTTTTTGGGTGGAATCACTCCTGGTTAGACCTGACGTAACCTGATCTTCCACATGTTTGAGTCTTCTAGTTTTTATTTTTCCGGTTAGTTTATTGTATTTTGAAGGTTTGTAGATTTGTGTTGCAGAGGATCACACCAGACTCTCTGTGGGGGCAGGTATAACATTTGATGCCTTCTAGTCTGGTAAAGATTATTTTCATAATAGTTTGCACATATTTCAGTGACTATCTTATTTGATTTCTAAATTCCCTTGGAAGTCTTGTCTGAAGACAATTTAGTCTTAGAAGCTTGTCCCTGCTTAGCAGTTTGTTCAGACATCCTCTCTGCTGGTGTTTTAATCACTAGCATTATTTTTATAATCTGGGGAAAAATTTCTCTGAGATATTTTTGTGTATTATGATTTTATGCAGGTAAATTTTGCAGGTTCTTTGCAACATGTATTTCTTAATGATGCTTTCTGTTCTAAGGTCTGCAAAGTAACCAGTTACCTTGTAAACTACTTCTAATACTTTAAAATTCTTATTTTTATTTTAACTGTTTCTTCTTCATTATTTAATCTTCCTTGTTTTTATTTGACATTTTATCTCTGTAGGTTAGGCCTCTCTTTTACTGGTGTCACTAAAATCAGATTTCTGACTGATGAAGGATTTTTTCCTTGAATAATCTCTTGTTTCTTTGTAAATAATACTTTTTATTACTATTCAGCTTAATTTTTATTTAAAGGTGCATTTATTTTTTATCATCTAAGCTTCACCAGTTTCCATGCCAACTGTCATGCCTTTAATGGTCTTATTTTCACTCCCAGGAGACTTTTTACTAGCTGCATAACCTTCTTGAAAGCCTCTTAAAAAAATGACAACTTGTACATGGCCTTCCTTTTGAGTTCTTCACAGTAAGTGAAGGTGGCTGGAGGCTGGGTGCTTACTGGAAGCTCTCATAGCCTGCAAAGCAGCTCAGAGATACCAATGAAATGCTGTATTCTGAGAGCCAAAGCAGGGCACAGGCACTGCCACCCACAACACGGATCAGCAGCATTTGAGAAAAAAGTTTGATGGGCTCCCATATCTCACATAAAACAGGACTGTAAGAACAATCAGTTAGTGAAAATCACTGACATCTAAGAGGTTCCAAATGTCACCAGGGCTGTATAATTATCTCATTAGATTTCGCTACCTCTGATCATATTTAACATTGTAAATTCGGGACAATTTTCCTGAATGAGAGGCTCCTGATGTGACAGAGAGAGAAAACTTGTTATTCCCTTGTCATTGTTTTTTCCCAGGGATTTTATCTCACAAGATGGCATGGGCTTGTTCAGAAGTGTTGATTCTTGCCCATCTCCATTTTAGACAGATACTCTGTACAACTGATCAACCTCGTTGTACAAGGTTGTACAACCACCTTGCTTTTCTTAGCCATGGTTTGCAATTTCTTCAGCATTTCGTTCCATGATCCCAAACTTCTCATTTTCTAACTCAGCTCTGCTTTCCTCCCTATCTTACAACAGATGAAGGCTTAAATTACTTTCAATACTTTTTATGTATAAAACCTGTAAGTTTCTTAGTTTTGTCTAGCTGTTATCCAGGCTCCTAATTTAAATAAATATTTTATAGTTTGAGTAGTTCATTGTTCCTGTGGCATGTTTTTTAGGAAATGGTATTATCTATCCACTTCATAGAGTTGTTCTTTTCTCCAAACAAACTTTTATATTTATACTTAAATCCTCTCTCTTTTGACCTCGCTCTGCATGGTGTTACTAGAAACTACACCACTTTCTATGTCAAGGAAGTAACTAAAGTAAATATACCTTCCCTAAATCCATCTTATAAACTCTGAAATATTCAGAGATTAGCAATAGTAACTCACATGGACAATTTCATCTTTATATCTGCTCTCTCACTGACATTTAGGAGAGCAGAAATGTTCATTTATATACAGAAATTTATATGTATGTTTACAATACACATACATTTATACATAGATATACATACATATGTAAAATTGAATTTAGTATTTCATATCCAGAAAGGAGACTGAAGGGAAGAAAACTCCTCTCAAGTATCTAAGTGAGCTTTTTTGGATTAAGGTAACAGGCAAAAATGAGCCACAGTTAGAGACAAAGAGAAATGGAAATAATGAGGTCAAACTCTTTCTATAAATCTGCATGTTTTTCTACAAAGCCTTGTAGAAAAATGCAACATGAAAATAACATGAGAGAAAAAAGTTATAGTTTTTCTATTATCTAAGCTTGTGTGGCCTTAAAGGTTTTTTTTCTTTATTTAATTTCAGTAGTCTGATTGTTCATTTTTCTTTTTCATGAGCTAATGCAATAGGGACATTAGCCTGTGCAGTTAAAAAAAAAAAAAAGTGCATATAATTCCAGTGTGCACAAACTGAATACAAAGAGCATAAATAGAAAAGCACCTCTGTCATCAGGGACATAAAGATTCAGAAACACACTATAATGCTGAATAAACAAGGCCAGAGGTTTCACATCTAGTCCAGCTCTTTCCAAAAGCTGTTGCTTTTCAAAGATAGAAAAGAAAGCTAATCTGTGGCCATCATCACAAGTTCTGCTGCAGTTAATGAGTTTAAATTAGATTTAAAAACAAGTCTGGTGGCCATATAATTTGCTCTCTATTTTATTGTAACTATATTTAAATGATAGAAAACTGTGAATGTTTTTCTTTTAATTTGCAAACACTGTTTCTCAGAATATACTTTAGGACTATTTTTGGCATGTGAAGTGAAAGTCAGAATTTACCATTCACTATATACCAGAACTGCTATTAAATAGCTACAATGTGATGTGTTGGTCCCATTTTTCATCTGGGGTGTGCAAACAAAGATCAATCAGCTCTATCTAGTATTTGCATATACCAAAGTTTATACTTTCTTTCTTCTATTTAATTTGTGCATCTTAAAGATGAACTGAGAAGTGATTAACAGATATTAATAAGACCTTTTACTATCTTATATTCTCCTTACAGGGTTAATTTTGCTGTATAGACTTTTGTTTGGTAGTATAACTCTGAAAGCAAAAACTTCTGTTTATGTTAAAAGAGGTCCTTTGAAGAACTACATGGGGAACATCCTCATCTGTGTCAACTTTATCAAGTTTACCTGTATTGGGGGCTCTTTCATCTTCCTTTGTGGAACATTCAGTCCTGAGTGTTCCTCATAAAGGAATGTCTCCTGCTTTCAGTATGACTCTGTATTGTCCTGCTTGTTGTACTTATAGAGGCAGTTACTTGAGATTTGTTTGTTACACTTTAATTTATAACTAAGTTTTGAGTAATGGGTACAGTAATAGCAACATTATAGTGTGTTTTGATACTGTCCTGAAAGTGTGAGATAAGACAGGTATGTACCTGTAATAAGCAAATTGAATTTTATTCTTGGATTCCTGATACCCAGTTAAAACCGAGCTTGTTTTCAATGTGTGCAACAGGTTTGTGGAGTAGTTTCTTACTTGCTTGTCTGAAATTCTCATTGGATTATACAGGGAATATCTTCAGGATATACTTCTACACATAGACTAGATTTAAAGCTTAGAGAAAAGCCTTAATTAGTTTTAAGCTCCCACATGACTTTATTGCAGGATTAGAGGTCTGAGTGCTCCTGTATTTTTTTGATAACTGTTATTTACATCAGCATGGTGCTCACACAGAGCCACAGGCACAGCTTAGAAGACCCAGATAAGAAGTTGCCAGGAACTCCTCTTCCAGCATGTGCCCTATTTCTATAACCAGTAATCTTTCACCAGCTTTTTACACGTGCATCTTTTGCACATTTCTTCCATCACACCGAAACCCCCTCCCCAACACTTGAATTTTTAATTTCCCTTCTCCTTCATTTTTCTTTTTTAAAATATTTCTTTTCCTGTCCTTCTCACATTGTCTTCTCATCTCAGAAGGACAAAGAACAAAGTTACCTCCTCACCTGGTTCCTTTTTGTCATCTGTTTTTACTGGCTCCCCACTTGAAGAAGAAAGGGATCTGCATGTCTGGTAATTGCTGTCCACTGGAACCAGCAAAGCAGTCTGCTGACAACTGGAGTAAGAGTCGGCCTGGAGAGGAAACAAACTCCAGGGGCTGGTAACAGCATGGAAGCTACTGCTTTTTGTTTGCACATTCTAAATAAACTGCTCTTCACAGTGGCCAGGGATTCATATCCCCTTGCTAAATCATAGATGGAGGATACATTCCTTCTTTCCAGAGCAGATTCTAAGCCACAAAGATCTTTGACTGTCTGTATTTCTGAATGCTTCACATAAGACACCTCAGTAAGAACTCATCTTCAGAAGCTATTGCTCGGGTCATTGAACCACTGGTCCTGCCACACTGGTTGTTGTTGTGCATCCCAAATTTGAAGTGTTAACACATCACTGATCATTTCTGCACATGAAAAAAACAAAAGCCTGCAGCTTGCTAGCAGTTACTTTGCAGGCAAGTGAACAGAGAACGATCCTAATTGTACTTGTGGTTCCTTGTAGGTCATTTACCTTTTGCCCCAGCTGAGGGCGTTTTTTTAGTTAGCTGTTTATTCTCCATAAAGAAAACTAAATTGGCTGTACATACAGTGCAGATTTCTACATACAAATTTAGTCGTATGCTTGTGTTCTGGTCTTCTGTTGAAGCTGACATCTTTTCCCCAAACCATTCTTGGGATTCAGCCTCCTGCATAAAGCTCATCTGAACTCTTTGTTTTCCAGGACCACCTGAACATTCCCTAACTCAGGATGCTCATACCCCAGGGCAAATGGCCCCAAGGCTTCAACATCTGATAAAAATCTCGCCCCCAATGAAAATATGACTTCAGGACAGCAACAGAAAAAGAAGTTCTCTGAGAGTTCAGTAGTTATATTAGAATTTTACAACTTCTTTAAATAATTTCATGTTAAATCTGGATTTTCTGTATTCTTGTGTTTTTCTTCATGATTTCACACTCAGGACAGTGGGAAACCCCCACTGTCCGTTCAAGTCTGGCTTTTTATTGCTCTGTGATACAACAGCTATTTCTAGGTTTGCTGAGAACAAACATGAAAAAGACCAACAAGATTTTATGACCTTTTTGTAGAACTGTGAAATAAATAAAAGTGTTCTGGGGGTTTTTATGACTGCCACTGTAATACAATATTTGGTTACAAAACAAGAAACATTTCATTTAATTTCCTTCTCCACCATGTGGATTCAATTAGCAGTTAAATACTGCAGATGTGAATGTACAGTGATGAATCAGCTGTGGAATTTGAGATAAATGTCAGTTGAAGTTTGTAATGTATTATGTGAGCTTAGCTCTGCCTAATTCCATTAGGAACAATAGGGTGGAGAGCCTTATTCTAAATTCTAAATAAAAAACCAAACAAACAAAACTATGTTTATTTTTCATATAGTCATCCCAAAACCATTTGTGGAAACATGTCTGTTCATGTTCTTTGAAACAAGAAATCCAGCATAGGTACGGAAGTGGCATTTATTTTGTCAGGTAACAGGAATAATACCATCAGAGTGTTGACATCTGAGCTCTCAAAGGGTCCTGCCAGAACTGACAGGAGCTGGTAAGACCTACTGCTGATCCTAGCTCCTTATGCCACATTTCTTGCACTGAACTTTCCAGTGCATCAGCTTTTCACCTCTCCCGTCTCAAGTAACAAAGGATTGACTGTAGGGTCACTTCAATCCTAAATAACAAACCCAAAACCAAAAATGTGAAGGGCAAATATTTGCTGCTCTTTATTCACTTTTATCAGTACTGCATACAAAAACCCTTCCAAATGCTTGTAATATCAGTCTGTAATTCTTACGGCCCTTCTGGAGAATACCAGGAAGGGTGGGGGGTTTTGCTGATTTTTTTATAGGATCTAGCAATATAGTAGCCCATGCTGCAGATCTTCCTTGCCTCCAAATAAAGAAGCCTAGATAAAGATTCTCATCTCACCCCTCATTAAAAAAAAAAAAGGCAAGTGAAGAAACAAATGCCTGTTCTTAACATTTAGTGCTCAGTTCCATGAGTTTATATAGAGAGAGCTTCATTCCTGAGACCACATGAATGGAGCTCACCCTCAGAGATTTAATGGGAAATACAATTGACTAGCTGCTGTGAAAATGAGAAAACTATTTACTTTGTACAATGAACAAAGCCAAAGTTGTTATACCAGTTGCACGGGCAATGAAGCATTTGTAGTTTGAATTTATATCCACAGAATCCTTTGACTTGGGGAACTTTTTGCATGTGTTACAAAACAACAGGAATTGCAAGATATTCCACACTTTTCAAATCTAGGTCTTATTTAGTACAGAACCATGAATTCAGAAATCTGGGTTTTACACTGATGGTAAAAGACAAAAAAGTTTTGTGGGATCTGGCTATGAAGACTTTTTTTTTCCTTTTTCATTTTTCAGTCTATACCTACATCCTCTTTCTTGATACTTTACAGCTTTGCTGCTTTTGAGGCAGTGTCTTAATTGTGTGACTTAAGTATCTTGCATTAATTTTAATTATGTTAATACAGTGGTCTACCTTTATCCTTATAGTGATGCCTTTTAAAACATTCATTTATTAAAATATAATAATAATGAAAATGAAAGTTTTTTAATTCACCTGAGTATTATAGTAACACTGTTTTTCATCCTATGAACTGATTTATCCACAGTATGAGCTGTTGGTGCTACTGTGCAGCTGCTGGCTTGCATTTAGTTACTGCTTGTTGCACTACCTTTGTGAGACCCACTAAAGGGGCAGGTCAGAGGAGACTGTTCAATAGGTGACTATTAAAAGAAGCTCACCTGAAGAAGTTATTCTTCTATTCTGATTACACAGCTCTGCTGTTCTGTAAGAAGAAAATAGTGAAAATACAGAACTGGAGAGTAAGACAGGTATGACTGACAAAGAAGGTGGTGTAAGTAAATAGTGACATTGGCCAGTCGAGACAGGTAAGCTGACGACACATGACCCAACCTCATTTGGGTTTGTTGCTGAGAAACTGGTGAAATTTACCTGCAGTGGGCTATTCTGAAACACAGATACCCTATGGGATCAGGAAAAAAGTACATAGTAAGGATGGGATATTCAGATTACTGAAAAGCAAGTTTGACATTTAGAATATTCAAACTCCATTTGCTTCCATGTTCTTAGAAATCTGGGAAAAAATCTGCTACGAAAAAGAGTACAATGAGGTCAGTTCAGTTGATGGTACAGAAAACACAGCATTAAACTGCAATGCTGCAGTGACCGTTAGCAATAATTCAAACTGCTCTTTTCAAATTAAAGGATGAACTGAACATAACTGTGCTTTGTTCATTTCTTAGTATTTTTCCTATCATTTCAATACTAATCTACCTGATAATGCAGTGTTTTATTATGACTTTTGCACCTGGAAATCACATAAATTTTGAAGAACTGCAAAACAAAAGACAACCACAATCACTGGGAAAGTTGTTTAAGGTACAGGGTTGCAATTTCACTAAAAGGAAGAACTATAATTCCATGTGTACTGAGACCTTGTCTCTAAATACACTTAACAAACACACCCTAATAAATTTTAAGAACCAAACATCAGTAGAAGCTAATCTTACAACAGAGACCAGTTCTCTACTACTGTAACTTGAATTTAACCAATTTGTTTTAAAAATAAATTGGTCCACATACAAAGGAAAATGGGTAAAAGCAAATCTGAGAAAGCTGAGCAAACATTGTCCTTGTGATTCAGTTCCAGTTGTAGTGGTCTCTTGGTGGTAAATCATAATGTGATGTCTCTTCCTCTTCAGGTCTACAATCTAATGGCAGACCATAATTGTAATCAACTGTTACAACGGATAATCTTTTATTTTGTTCCATCTTTCTGGGAGTTTCACCTTGAAAAGGTTTTCTTTCATAGTCTATTGAACTATCTTCTTGGTGTACAGATGAAGAGGGGTGCATTGTTCGTGAAGAGTATGGTGCAAATCTGTTTTTTCCTCTATTAAATTCCTCTGAGGGATGTATTCTCCTATTGTCTTCGGGACAATTTGGTCGATTACTGTAAGAAGAACAAATGTGAACAGGGAAATTCTTTGAAATAAAACAGCTGATCTACTGTTATTGGCCACCAGTAGAAATTAAACATGTAATGCTGGAAGAACAATTCAAACCCTTATTCTTGTTTTTACATCCTAAATTAAAATTCTATGGATGTTGCAAACTTGTTTATGTTACTTTTTTAATTTTAGTGATTAAAATTACAGCTCTTTATAGTAAGTAATTCTACTAGTAGATGTTTTATTCCAAGTGCTGTTTCTAATTAAAATTGCCTGTTTACTGAGGCCATCTTTACCTCAGGGCCATTTTTGTTCCTAAGGCCATGTTTTCATTTTTGTGAATAATATGTAATAATAGTTCTCTAGTACATAGTCTCAACAGGTAATAATATACTTAGGATTTATAGCTCCAAATATTTTAATTAATTCTGCAATAGAACACTCACTCTCCCACAAAATGCACGTGGAAGGATCTAAAAATGTATATGCAAAATATATACTTTTTGTTTTAAATACTCTCTTTACAGAGCACCTTCCTTATTCTGTAAAGTAAGTGGTGTATAAAGCAAATTCAAACCAATTTTTATAATTGTAAAATCTTCTTCCTCACTGAACCATAAATTCACTCAGCCTGGAAGGATTCTCTAGAAGAACCCAGAGCCACCTCAAAGTAGGTCTCATTAGTTGAGTTTGTGCAGGGGACATGATCATTCTGAGTATCTTAAAGGATGTGGATTTCACAGCTGCTCTGGGCAACCCATTGCAGTGTCTGATTATCCCTCTCAGTAAAACTCATTAGCTTGTTGTAGTCAGCAGTTAGGATTTAAATATAGCATCTGTGTTTTGCTTTTTTGCTTACTGATACTAGTTTTCATATTTTGTAGTGCATTATTTTGAACTGTGCTTGTCATGGGATTCACAAATAACCACTCTCAAAACTCAGTATCAATGGACCACAAATTAGTCACATTGGTTGTTCAGTGTTCAGATTCACTGGCTTAAACTGCATCTATGCAAAAATATTAGCACAGATTTTTATGCTGTGCAGGTAATTTGTATTTTTTAGCTGGGAAACTGAGGAGTAACGGCACAAAGGTTAAGTCAGACAACAATGTAGGATATCTGATATTTACCTGTAATTTCTGTTAAAGTCATCATTATCAGACCCATAATCTCTGTGAAGTGAAGGAGATGAGGAAAAAGGAGTTTCTGGTACATTTTCATGGGAAGAAAAGGATTGACTTCTGCAAATAACCACAATAATCACATGTTAAAAAGACTGAAAATGATTGTAAGATTTTGAAAAAAAATACAATTTATCAAATAAAAAAATTTACTTCTAATAAAATTTACTTAAAATTTTAATAAAAACTTTAATAATTGTATTAACACCTCAAAATTATATGCTTCACTATAATGACGACATCCTCTGTTTTAGCTCTACATTGGAAGAAAATAAATCAAACTTTGCTAGTCCAGGAAATATCTGAAATACATTCTGAAATATTAAAAAAGTTTTGAAATATTTCAGAATTCAACAGGTTTGCTAATAAGTGATTTATGTACTTGTGAGAATATGATGCAAGTTCTGAAGCACACGGATTTCTTATTAACTCATGGAATAAACAAATGCAAGTCAAACTTCCTTGTGGCATTACTGTTTATCTCTGGCTGAGGGCATGAATAAATTTTCTTATCCTCTTCTGTCTTGAGGATTGCTTTTTAAGTACAAGTTTCTATACAAAACAACATGGGACAAAGAGTTTTGTTTCAAGCTGACTAAAAAAGGTAAAGGATACACATAAGCTTTAAAGAAGCACAACCTCCGAATTTAGGAAACCGGCTTTCAAAGCTGCAACACTCCAGCTTGCATCAAACCCTTCCTTAAGTCAAATCAAAAAGAGTTAATGAACTCATAATTTATATATTATTTTAAACAGATGACTGATTTAAAAATAATTTTTTTTTAATTATTAGTTTGAAATTTAATTTAAAACAGCTGAGGTTTACACTTTTATTCTCTCATTCTGGTCTTTCAGCTCAAGGATGCTTTACCTGTCTGAACACCATTCACGTGGCAAGTCATCATGACCTGGATGATCACGAAAAGGTCGTGGCCTTTGTCCATGCCCTTTATTAACATAATCAAAATCTTTTAACTGAGGCTGTTCCTGTAAGCAATCATAAGGCTGATGGTCATGGAAAGGTCTGCGCCTTTGTCCAGGGCCTTTATTATCATAATCTTTCCGTTGCATCTCTGTTTGTAAGTCATTGTGAGGCTGGTGATCATTGAAAGGTCTCAACCTCTGCCCACAACCCCTTTTAACAAATTCAAAATCTTCCAATTGCATCTGTGGCTTTAAATCATCATGTGACTCATGGTCATGGAAAGATCTTAGTCTTTGGCCAGGACCTCTGCTGACAGGATCTAACTCTTTTAACTGCACCTGAGTCTGAAATTCATCATGAGATTGGTGGTCATGGAACAGTTTTCGTCTCTGGCCACGGCCCCTGCTACCAAAATCAAAATCCTTTGGCTGCCTGTCTTCCTGCAAATCATTAGGAGATGGATGGTCAGGAAAAGATCTCTGCCTTTGTCCATGCCCTCTGTTAAAGTCGATGTCCCTTGATTGCCTCTCTGCCTGTAAATCATCACGAAACTGGTGTCCACGAAAAGGTCTCAAACTTTGTCCAGGGCCCTTGTTACCGAAGTCTAGGTCCTTCAGCTGTGTGTCTTCTTGATAATCATCATAAAACTGGTGATCACTAAAGGGTCTTTGTCTCTGTTCTGGTCCCCTATTGTAGTCCCAGTTTCTCATCTGCATTGATGCTCTTAATTCATCCTGAGTTTGGTGGTCATGAAATGGTCTTCGTCTTTGTCCAGGCCCCTTATTAATGAAGTCAAAATCTCTCAACTGTATCTGTCCTTGCAAATCATTGGGAGAGTGGTTGTCATAAATTCTTAATCTTTTCCCAGACCTGTAAAGAAGTTTTTTGTCTTAAATAGAACATCATACTTAAAAATGCTACAAGTCATTAATGAAAACAATTCCTTGTTAACCAAGAATTTATATGAAAGACATTGCAAATAGGCAGGCATCAAAATTACTAAGAATCTGAACTGTAGGACTATAAAACCTTCAATGCCACAGCAGAAGCTGTGACAAACATTCAATTGTAATTCTATACTGGTTGTTAAACAGGCAGAAACAGTGATTAAAAATTAATTAAAAATAATTGCAGATTATTGTAGAATAATAAAGGACAGGAAAAGTAAAACTCAATTTTTTAAGTGTACTAATTACTTACAGACTTCTAACAGCATACATTCCCTTTCTTTCCCTTATCTTGTCACTGTTTTGTCGAATTCTGTAAATATATTTTACATGACTAGGCTATGTTCATAAAACCTTTTTTGAGTATCTGTAGTATTCCCAATAAGAAACAATTATATTTCCCCACGTATGTGTGTTTTTTGGGGCGTTTATTTTCATGTTTCAGCCTATTACCCCTGGAAATCTTCATTTGGGAACCGCTCTACAGGTCCTTCCATTGCATGTGGTGGGGGAATAATATCTTCATCTGCATCCCATACATCCATTCCAAGGTTACTGACAAGAAAAAAACATTTCACATAAGCTTCCTTTTTTAAAACATACGATTGACAGAGTAAAAAAAAACACCCACATAAAATTCTTCAGTTCAGAATGACAGAAATTTTATGTTCAGTAAAACTTACAGACATTCATAACTTAGCAAATTGTAATCTTGTAAATTTATTTGGGGAAGAGCTGCAGGGAAAGCAAATACCTAAGATTCACAGATTTGGAACAACATCCTAAAGGATGTGAGATAAGCACCATACCTATTAAAAATCTGACATGGGACCAACTTAATCCTGCACGGACTATGAAACAACAATAGGATTAAAACAAAGGGCATTCAATTAAGCTAAAAAGATGACAATCAGTCAGGTATTCATTATAAAATCAATTTACTGCTATAAAGTATCACCAGCACAAGTATCTTAGCAAGATATAAAGGTTAGCTATTCCTGGGAGATGTGATAAAATTCTTAAACATGATACAACTACTATGAAGGGGGGAGACAAGAATAATCTTCCACTTTTCCCATACTTTTTTATTCTTAAAACTGTTCTACTTTTTTTTTTTTTTTAAGAATTGGGTTCTACAATGCCAACAATAGCAGACAGATCATAGAGCTTATAAAGACATCTCTGCAGTGGCTCTTTCCAGCTTGTAATGAGAGAAAACAGACTCAACACACTTACCACAGTATGATGAAAGCACAGAAATGTTCAGTAGTAGTTGTCAGATTAAAAACAATCTTTTGAACCTTATAAATTCAAAAGACCAACAAAGTATAGCGCACTTCATATTATTCGTATGAGAATACACATACAACTACACATGTATTTTACAATCTATGTGTAGTTGTATATGAAAGGTTTAAGAGGGAATTTTCACTTATGACTTTAAATATAGCAAGAGACATACCGGAAAATCTTAAGCCTACAACTAAAAGCTTCGGTTTACCTTCGCATTGGTTGTGTTCTGAGATCCGTGAGATACACAAGACCATCCATGCGATGACCTCTAGCATCACCAAAAGCTAAAGAAAAAAAAATGCAGTCTAGTGAAATGTGCTCAGACTGAGCCAGAGAAATGTGAAAGGCAAGTTTCTGTTCACTGTGAGATGCTGAATTTGAAACAGTTCTAACGGTGTATTAAATACTTTAGCAAGCTGGCATCATTGCAGCACATTTTTTAAAGAACTGAAACTTGTAGTGGTAGCAAACTATGAGTGAAAACCCTTTCAAGTAAAAAGAAAAAAAGAAAGATTTTAAGCAGCTAACACATACTCCTCCTATGCTGTTAATTTGCTAATGCTCAAGTCTTGCCTGAAACAGAATGAAGTCAGAAAAAATCTTCTATGTAAGCCAGCACAGGAAATTACTGAAAAGATACTAAAATAGAATTGCAGTATTTGTGAATACAACTGTAGTAATTGTGAAGTACAACCTAACCTGGGCCTTAGTTCAAACTATATACCTACCCTGGATTGCTGCCTCTGGATCCCAGCCTTCAACATCTATAAGGTATCTGAAGAAAAATATTATTATATTATTGTCCTAAAGGGATTACAGACTAATGTAAGGCTATTATTTTTTGTGAACAATGATTTCTGGTTTTATACAACCTTACCTACATATAAGGTAGCCGGTTCTATTAATTCCATTAGTACAGTGAACACCAATGAGTTTCTCTATCAAAAAGGAAAACAGAATCTTTAATAGTTAAATACAAACAAAAAAATGTCTACCTTTCTAGCAAAGTAGTAATAAATAATGCTTGCTATTTACAAAATTATACTGTCACGCCTGTAAAACAACAGACACATCCAGACTTCATCCTCTTCATGCTGGGTATCTAGCAGTGCTAGCTCACTACTTCCAAACCTGTGAAGACTGAGATTGACTCCTCAGAATGTAGGAAAAAACAAATAGGAGTGATGACAGGTAAAGCACTGGGCCTCAGCCAGAACTGCAGTAACAGGAGAAAAGAATAAAATATGGGTTTGAAAGCAAATCTGAACAAGCAAACGCAAAACTGAGGAACTTAACTTACAAATAATGTAATGCCTAGGAGTATGAAATACATGGAGAAAAGAAGAACCAGCAATCTCTGAAGAAATCTTATCTTCTTTGAAAAAGTTATACTAAGCAGCTAGAGGCTAAAAAACAAAATAACTTACTATTACTAGGGTGTTTCAAAGGAGGTATCTCCAACAGAAATAGGGAAACACTAAGATGATCAGGCAAGGCACTGGTAAAACCACATCCAAACTGTTTATGTTCATATTCATACGGAAAAAAAATCAATTGAAGTATGTATAGAAAAGGCTACTATGATGGTCACAAAAGAAGGAAGCTTCTCTTACTTAGTCTGTAAAACCAAATGTGAGATACTGAATATAATAAGGGGGATAGAGAACAATGACACATAAAGAGCAAAGCTGGCATAAGTATAAATGCACATTAACTGACTGAGAGTTTTAGGGGAGATTTTAGAAAAAAGACTTTCATCATCATCAGAACAAACTTTTGGCAGAGACAGTACTGACAGATGGTCTTTGAAATAGGGCTTTGATAAATTTTTGAATGAGATAAAATATAACTGTATGAGATAAACTATTTGCCATAGATCAGGATGGCCACATTGTCATAAAAGTTCACTCTAAGTTGATATCCTAGCACTGTCCTAAAAAACTCCAACTTCTTGAAAACTATTTGTAAGAAGAATCCTGAGATATTTCGGGAGTATTCTAAAACAGTGGCAAACTTATGAGGAGTAAGTTACCATAAAAATGAATGTTCTCCCAACTCAGTAGTTACACAAACTGCCAAAATGCTCTTCACTAGTTGTAACTGTAGGTCATCATCCAGTAACAAATTAGGAACCGATTCTCTCAATATTAGATTCAAATACAGACTATTCTTTGTCACACAAAAAAAAATCAGTAGATCAAAACCAATGGAAAACTAATGACCACCAACTAAATTCCTTAAGCCAAAAAAGAGCAAAGAAAGAACTTACCAACTTAGTCCTTTCTGAGCAAGAACAAAGGCTTTTTCTTATACCTTTCAATTTTCCTATTACTTCTAAGTCAGGCTCTCATATCTGAAATTTAGGCCAGTGCTCTTTCAGAAAGCAGAGTTGACCATCCACAGCAAAACCCTAGTTATGTTTTGCATCAAACACTGTATGCACCTGAGCAGTTAATATCTCTACTTTCTCACAGAACATGCCAGAGGAACCACAGCAAATAGCATGAAAAAGCTTGAAAGAATGATCCACCAATATTGGATAAACAAACAGGTAAAAATCTGCCTACAAAGAATCACTACCAAAAGAAATGAGAAGCAAAAGCTGCAAACACACTGTGGCAAAATACACACAAATTTGTTTTCATAAAAAACAACTTATACAATCTCAGCAAGAACTGCCCCGTTGCATAAGCAGTGAAACAGCAGCAGAGCCACACTGGAAACATTGACTCAGTGTCTCTAATAAGATTTTCATGAATTATTTGAATATGAGGGCAATAATGGACTCAAAAATAAAAAAAAAAAAACACTACATCAGACTAAATGGACTTCAGCTGCTCACACATATCAGTGCCCAGTGCTATCAGAGAGACCTGGTGCTACTTAGAACATCCATCAGGGACTGGCACCTACAGCACTCAGCTGGTGTAGACAATTTGAGTCAGACACATGAAGGGCTTGCTGCAGTTACTTTGACACAAAACACAAACACAACACTACTGGGAAGGGCATTTAAGTTACTAGTCATTTTTGAAAAAGACATGTTTTGATTGCATAAAAGATATGTAGTGGCTCACATAACGGATCTTAAGATAATAAAGTGGAAAGTGCTATGGGAAGTCTGAGGTCCCTGGTTTCATGAATATCTATTTAAACTAGTAAATGATACACTTAGCACCAAAATAAAATTTTGGGGATTTTTTACAGCATAGGATGCTGATATTTACCATTTCCTGCATTTTCCCATAGGAATTTTCTGACCCATTTTTTGAACTGTAGAATAGTAGCATTATCAGGGACTTCAAGTCCAACAGTATAAAGTTTCTTATACTGCACACTTTTAGGTAAATCCTAACAAAAAGAAAAAAACAATGGTAAAAATTACTGAAGTCTTGCATCAATGAAAAACCATAAGCAGTATCTAACATAATACCAATGTAAAGCCGTAGTTCAGACTCTGAACAGAAACTGAAAACAGTTTTGACACAATTCTGGAGAGATACAGTCTCGGAAACTACCATTTACATTTCCACATTAAAGATGATCTTAAAGAAAGAACAGTTCTACAGAAGATTTATTTATCCCTGCTAACAAGGCAGCACATTAACTTATGAGAGCAGATTCATGTAATTCCATTCTAACCTATTTTACAATTATTAGCAGTATTTGTCCCTCTCACCCACAATCATATATATATACACACACATATTCACCCCTTTAATGCTTAGAGCCTGTGTATATTCAAAGATGAGCATTCAGTTATAACACTGCCATTTATTCTTCAATAGGAGGGTGATTAATAACAACTGTTTGGACCATACTGGTAGAAATTTTGAAACTGATAGTTTAAAAATGTACACCGTATTAGTGGATTCCACTGAGGATCAGTAAAAAAAGACCCTAGGAATAAACAAGAATGCCTTCAGGACACAGAGTGTAATTCTTCTGCTGCTTTTCTGCAGTGCTCAGCACTGAAGTCTTTACCCATTACTCAGAGTTACTGTGATACAAATGAGCCACAAATGCAACTAGCTGGGAAAAGGACTTATATGGTAAAACATGTTTTTCTATTGGAGACACAAAATTAGTCTAGATGCCTTATGTGTCTATTTCAATTCAAGGTAAGCAAATGTGCAAAGACTTTAAAACAAAAACTGCAGTAACTATTTTACATTTTTATTAGGCTTTTATTACCTTAACTTCATAGTATCGTGTGGTATATGTTAAATCAATAATTAATCCAAGCTCCACATTTAGGGCTTTCATTGCAGCGATTAAGTCTTTTGGTGTAAATTTCTGGTTTGGGGTAAGCCTCTGGTTAATTGCCTACAAAGAAAATGGAAAAGAAATATTTTCTTTTTCATTCTAATAACAAGACATTTTAATATTCGACTGTTTTAATTAGTACTAGGAAACATCAGTGTTCAAAAGGGAGTGTTTAAGTATCAGAACGACATCCATGTATTATACAGATAAAATAAACCAACTGCAAAAAAAGAAAAACTTTTTTATGTATTCCTATTCAGATGAATAGGCAAGAAAGTGTGACCATTTTCACTTGTACAAAGTTAACAAATATTAAAATAAGCACTAATTTGATAGACATGAAAATTCTATGAAATGCATCACTGATTTTTATGTAACTAAACATCAGTAAAGAGCAAACCACCACAATCCACTTTCCCCAAACAAATTTTGTCCTCCACAGTAACACAAAATTAACAGTGTATTTCTCATAAAACATTAGAAGTTGTGATACAAGTGCTCATTTCTAAAGGTTTTAACTTTCTTCCCACAAATGTTGTACACACATTTTTATCTCTGCTTCATCTCTTGACAGAATGTACTTGCATGTCATTTAGCACTGTGAAATATTAAATATGACTAAAATACTGTGACTAAGAAAGCTGCGTGTTGGTGGATAATGAATAATTCATTTCATTTAACAGAAACAGTGAGAAAAATGTTTACTCACCCTATTGTAGCTGTGTTTTTTGTAATGTGTTCTTCACTTTAGGTATGAAAATGCCTCATATACTCAAGACTGGATTTTCTCTGAATAGTGCACTTGTCCATTGTGAGAGCCTTTTGACACAGGCTCAGCCAGAACCAATAAAGACAGTGGCAAAAGATGCAGCAGCCTCAGCCACCTGTCAGTTCCTTTATCGACAAGAAATTCAAGCAGACTGGACTCAGAACTAATGGAAAGGAAGGCAGCCACAGACCACATACTTCTTAGAACCACAGATGCTACAGCGTATCTAATCATTCCTTGACTGTACACAAACAAATTAACGAATAAACAGCAGGGCAGTCCTATCAAGGAAGCTTGAGCTAAAGTAGGGTAGAAAGTATTTGGTCCTATGTATTTCAGACATCTGTGCACTGCTGAAAAAACAGTGGAGGTTGTGGAAGTTTAAACAAAATGAATGTGAGCCAGTTGTCTCACGACTATTCAGTGGTGACTTCTGGTAGAATCTGAAACTGAACTTAACAACCTTGAGGTGACAAAGGTGAATCTGCAAAAGGTCTATGGTACAACATTAAAGAATTTTTACTATGTGACGCCAAGGAGGAATGTAATTTACAAAAATAAGGTATCTCTAAACATATTGTTTCACTGAATAAACAGTTAAATGTATTAAGAAATACTATATTTTGAAAGGCTCTTTGGAATTTTCTGAAAAACTCCTGCTGAGTATTCAGCACTTGAGGTGTTCAGTTGGGCTTTGAGAATCAGAGAAATCTGTATCAATTCTAAAAATCCTTCTAATACCATGGGAAAGAACCTGCCCAGTTCTTACTACACTAAAATGTTACTGTTAGCATTATAAAGGTGATCTGAAAGACAGAAAATCCTTCAAAGTAAACACATGACCTTTAAGTCTCTACTAACAGCACATCTTCTGCTAAGACAGTAACTTGTGAGTCTTCAAATACTGAAAATATGTTTTTTCCCTTTGGGTGAAATCACCAATCATCTATTTATAATAGGTAGCAAAGAAGCAGGCTGGTGTATATTTAAGAGGTCTGTACCACCAGCTTAATAAACGTAAGAACTTCTGTCAAACGATGACCAATCAGGTTTTCAGCATTTTCAGACAGATTTACTGACCACCACCTCTGCAAAGATATCACAGTTTAGCCAGTTACACATTTTACATGTATTCTGCCACAAACTCCATGAGCTCCAAGCACATGGTTGCTGGCAGACTTGTAATTCCTCTGTCTTGCATAGCTAAGACTGAACAAACTGAAGGGACAGAACTATTACAGATTTTGCATTTTTGGGCATCAGACTTGGCCAAGTTCAAAGACAGCTTCACAGAACAGAGATCTATGCCCCAGTGAGATCAGTAGGACTGGAAGCAAGTAACACACGGATGTAAGTGCCTACCTGTGATATATTGCTATGAATACTCTCTGAGACTGTCTGCTCTTTCTATGATCTCCTTTTTATCACTGGAACTACAGGGAAAGCGTAAAGTGAGAAATTACCTATTTTCCTCTGAAATCTGGAGTGACAGAAACTGGAAATATACCCACTGAAGAAATCCTGCCTGGAATAGTGAATCTATGCAAAAAATGCAGATTCGAGGGCAATTACAGGAGCTGATGACACCAAAAATCCTCTCTCAAATAACCCAATAGTAAAGAAGGCCATTATAAATCTGCTGGATTTTACGTTCACAGCTCGATCTGTTTATTGGCAGTCTTGGTAGAAAGACACATGACTACTGTGCAATCCGTCTGTGTCATGAAGAACATGACTGATTTTAAGTATGAGATCTTTGGTGTCAAAGTAACCAAACCATGATGCTAAAGCTGTAAAAGCAGCTGCAGGCAGCAAGTCCCACAAGCATTCCACTTCAGCCATTGCTGATAAAAGTGAACTGAATCGTGACTGAAAATACAATGTGTACTAATATACCCAAAGAACCAAAATTTTTGTATAAGAATCCTGAAATACCGTGCAATCTGTAGACAACGGATTAGATAGAATATTTACTCCTAACTGCTGAAGTTATGTCAAAGCACTGAACTTTAAAAGCTCTTAGAAACTTGAACTTCCTCTGTATCTGAAGCAAGGAGTTAATTTATACAGCACTTTTGTTAATTTATACAGAAGGGCAAAAAGGACAAATTTGCCCTATGCCTCCAAAGAGGCATAGGCACCAAAGTACTGAACAGTCTAAACAAGACAACCTCCACATTTTTTAGAATCATAGAATTTAAAGATTTGACTCAGTTTATTTAGTAGATTAAGATGGCACTTCATCTTAGTAAGACTCTGAAAGGAAGTACTAACACATTACTAAAAGAAAGCTATGAAGACTTCTTTTTTAAATAAAGTGCATTCCTCCCGATCGCTGAAGCTTTTTGCTTATGAAATTGGCAATCTGGATCTATAATTTCAGAAGTTATGTAGTGGCTGGTATCCTTGAACAAGTCCTTGATTTTGCTAAAATTGTATTTTGGCTTACAGTGCCTAGACTGTTATTCATATCATAACCCCTTCTATACGATCTTCTTGCAACAGTCATAAAAAGATGTTAAATAAGATCATGAATTTAGGCCACTTATTTGTGATCAGATGAATCACGCTGATTTAGAGTCTCATTGATTTTTAAAAGACAAAAAGAGTAACACCAAGTATAAAGAAAAATTAGAAAAAACAGAGAATATGATTTTCAAAAAGCCACTAGCAGATTACTGAAAGGGCTAAATCTGAATAAATTATTTTTCAAAAATTTTCCTGAAGTTTGCATGAATATTCATGCTATTTTTCATTACTTTTGCAGTTTAACTAATACAGACAATCTGTAGTTACTTTTTATACATACCCCTTTTAAAGGTACTTTGAATGCAATAAACCTCGTTCCTGGTATAGGTTGTCCAACTGGTGTCAAACTCCTCCATCTGCAATGAAACAAATATTTATTTTTAAATATTTTCAAGTTACATGGTTCAACAAGAAGACACCTGTAGCACAAAGCACATAAAAATTGCAGTTATAATACGTTATAATTAGGCCCCCAAATCTACAATTATTCCATGAAGTGGTTACAATTATTCCATGAAGAATCCCCAGGACATTTGGAAGGGATCTTTTCCTTCCTTCAACTTCCAAAAAATTCCTCCCCTCAAAATTGTAGGATAGCATTTAAACCAAGTAGCACCAATATAAAGCAAAGCAGATGTGTAAGGTTCAACAGGTAAAAAAGTAGTGTTATAGTTGGTGGACATTTTTCAACTTTGCTGAATCAAACACCTTACAAAGTTATCATATGCACACATCAATCATTTAATTGACAATTAAATGCAAAATTTACTTTCATTAACAATACAAATCTACATTTTGCAAATGAGTGTCCTTTTTAATATGCTTGTTTTTCAAAGAAACACTCTTGACTGCACTTTCTCTTGGCACTTTGAAAAAAACTCAAAATATTCCATCACACCATAATTTACCAAGTCACCTACTAATGTGAAGATTTGTTACAACACTCAAACCCTCTAGTAATTCCAAAACCACAAAGAACTGGTATTCACAGGTGCTACACTGCACTGAAAAAGCACTTGATATATCACATTTCGGAGATTTCCATTTTTTAAAAGAGTATGAAAACCATTATCTGAAGAGGAAAACAAGTTAATCATCAGATTAATTTCACCTTCAAAGTGGTAACTTACTAAATTTAGGACTTAATTCTTCTTCTCATGTAAGGGCAATTTCGATATCAGACCATAACAAAGACTAGAAGTTGGCTGGCAAAATTCTCAATGAAATACGCATAACTATACTTGTCATAGTATATAAATAATAACATCAATAACATCACCATTCACAGATACTTGAAACTAACAAAGGAAACCCACAGCATGGTGACTGGATAATTGATACTAGCAAACATGTTGTGATTTACTACATCCATGTCTTTAACACTAACTTATCTATTTTATCTTCATCATGAGGTAAAGAACAGATCAATGTAGGCATACAGATGCTTTGTTTAATAGATAACAAATGAAATAACAAAGGAGTAAATAACGCATCATTGGGAAGGCTGTTGGAAACAGCTGTTGTGCAGGAGGCAGATACAAGGTAGGAAGGTGTAGGGGTGAGCTAGAGACGAAATCACTGAGAGGTGTTTGCAGTAAAACCTTTTACTAAATTCTAAATTTTTGCAGGAAGTTTGTATCTCATACTTGGAACAAGGAAACAGAAACAGCCCCCTACAAATAACATTGAAAATTCAGTTATTTGTAAATTCAGTGTTCTTTTAACCTGCTTTCTCTTGGAAAACTATGAGTGAAAATCAACCATAATTATTGCAAATAGGAGTATTTAGAAGTGAGTAAGAGATGATAAAAAAGGGCTTAAAACTCTTTCTTTAATTAGCAATGTCAAAAAGGTTTTGTAAAAATTCTGAACTTTTTTCATATTAGGGGATTGACAGAACAATACCCTAGGATTACACAATTTGTTGTCAGACCTTAATAAACCTGGGTTTTTATTCTCTTGTATTTAAAGCCATTTAAGTCCTCCCAGAAAAAAAATGTGCAAAATCAGCAAGAAACTCAAAAGCTGCTAACAGCTCTCTAGTAGAAAATGAGCAGAAGGCATTCTTCATTAAAAATATAAAGGGTATATGTTCCATGTTATCTTTAAAATATTTTAAAAGGAAATTTTGGCATACTGCTGCAGACCTAAAAATTACCTCAAAATAAAACCAGCAGATGGAAATTAATCAAAGCTTAGCTAAGAAGTAAATTCAAGTTTGTTCTATTGTCAACGAGGATACATAGTTGGGAATTATAGGTGAACCGGATTAAAGAAAGTAAAACTCTTACAGAGTAAGTCTAGATAAAGGCAGAAATGATCAAAGACCAGCTGCAGGTGGTCACATAAACAGCAATTACAAGAGTAAAGACATAACTAAGCATTTTAATAAGTATGAATGAGAATTGTGACACAGGATTTGTGCCCTGCTTGAACAAAGTGGAAAGAAAAAAAGCAGGAGTCAAGGGTGTTATCACAAGACTTGGCACCATCGTCACTCCTATACCAGTGACTAAGAGTTAAGAGACTCTTAAATGAAAAATAAGCTGGACAGGAAGTAGCTGATTGAGGATGGATTACATACAGCTGCATATTTTATCTGCTTTCATTACAACTTTCAGTAGAACCAAGTGTAGAACACAAAATTTTTTCATATTTTGGTTTAACATTACTGTTAAGCTCATACAGAAGCTTTAATTTCCACTATAATTTGCTATGTTTTAGAACTGATTCATAGTAAGATTTACTTAACAACTACTGATGATGCTCTTATCAAATGAATAGACTTTTCTTAAATAGATTTCGAAATTGTATTATTACATATACTACTGATATCATACTGAATTATTCAAACAAAGATACCTTACCATTTATTTTTCTCTGTGATTTTTTTAAAAGAAAAATAGTATGTTCCACATAAAGATACTATGTACATTTTTAATGACAAGCTAGACAAGAAAGCTATTACATAATTCAACAAAATGGAACAACTGAATTGGAAATACTTTTAAAGTTTCACGTCTTTATTTTGTCAGATCTCAGTGATGGAGTTATATAAAAATGTAATGCACAGGAAACTGTCAACAGACACCCTAAAAGTTCTTCATGGCAAACAGCTGGAACTCACTGGTCTTTCTAAAGCCAGTTACGTGTTACACTATTCCAGAGTAAGAGAAACTAGTACTGAACTTAAGGCATCCATTCAGAATGATTTTCACCTAATAGCTAAAGATCAGCTTTAGTAAACCAGTGTAAACAGGTATACAATACTCAGAAGCTACAGTGGGTGAAGAACTAAGTTCAGAGAACACTATCTGAAGCTATGGTTAACAATTCAAGGGTTTCTACAATTCTTGAGCCTCTCATGAACATCTCTGATTAAGAAGCTGTTGTAAGTTTAGAAATTACGAGGAAAGTGAATTCCCAAACTCAAAAGGGGTAATTATTATAACTGTAGAGAAATTCATGTCTGAAATACTGTCACCTGTAGCAAGATAATTTAGAAATACTTGAAACCTTTTCTCCTTTTTTTTTGACCACTGACACTGCATGATATACACGCAGCCTTATTTTCCAAGTGGCTTCCATACCTCTATAGATACCAGATTCAATAGTGATGGTATGAAACACTTTTACAAATAAACTCTCAGTTAATGGTAACTCTTCTCTCCCAACCATGAAGAGTCCTTTATGTCAGTCTTTAATATTCCTGTCTAAATGAAAAATGCTGATGCTTGAAGTCTGCACAGGAAAAATATTTATGGTGCACAGGCAAAAATAATTCAGCTCAGTCCTTATAACAAAGAGATCCCACTCAGTATTTTTTTATACCATTCAAGGGTAACGTGCTAGAAAGTGAGTTTCTTTAGGTGCTTTCCAGAACAGACTCTGATTTTATGCAATTATACCCACAGCAGGATTTTGGATGCTGATGCATAGAATGTGATGTAAAAACATCATCGTATTTTTCAACTGTTATGCAACCTGGACCTCTTTTACTTCACCAGCACTAAGTTTGAGACTGCAGTGGACACTGTACACCATACCTCTGCCCCAGGACATTACCGGGAAAAGAGAGAAACACTTTCAGTTATCACAGAATGGTTTGGGTTGGAAGGGACCTTAAAGATCATCTGCTCCCAACCCCTTTGCCATGATGAGGGACACCTCCCACTACACCAGCTTGCTCAGAGCCCCATTCAACTTGGCCTTGAACACTCCCAGGGATGCAGCACACACAACTTCTCTGAGCAACCTATTCCTGTGCCTCACCATCCTCACAATGAGAAATTTCTTCCTTGTATCTAATGTAAGCCTCTTTCAGTTTAAAGCCATTACCCTTTGTCCTAAAAAAAAAAATAAATCAGCATTTCTTGTTCAGTTTCTTGTTCAGTTCATTTCTTGTTCAGTTCTTACCTACCTACTTAATTGAAACCTTAAATTTACTGTATTGCTTTAATTAGCATAATGAAATTTGGATTAAAAGTGTTAATTAAGGCAGTAACAGAAAGACAATCTTTAAAAATGGCATTTAGTGTCACTTTATCTATTCCACTGTTTCTCCTCCAGTACCATTAAATCAGAACAGTTACTGTTTCATCTATTGCTATTATAACAGGGTGATATGACTGAGGTTGTACTCCCACAGCCTGAAGTCTGGAGTTGTCCTTATGCCATAGTGTACCACAATCTCATTTCTGCCAACAGCCATTTCTGGGGTCAGTAAATTGCATGTGCAGAATCACCTAAGTCCCTTCCTGGTCCATGGTTATATTTTCCTGGTTTACTAAATTCACAGTGAAGAACAACATGCACAAGGATGGCATCAATATCCTGCTGCAAGTTACTGTCCTACTACAGTGTGCCTTTATATCTCAGCACGCCTTCCTACAAAAAGGTTGTACTAATGTCAGCAGTAACACGTGGGTTAAAATCCTAAACTCTGTCTTCCTCTTTATTTGATTGGAGCTGGAGAATAGAACTGTATCTGTTTTAAATGAAGTAATGCTGTGGTCCCCATATACACTCTCAATCCAGTGACAAGAAAGCTTGCATAGTGCTTTTGGGGTTTTTTAATGATTATTTGTGCTGATACAACATTTTTGTTGTCCTCTTGTTAAAAAGAAAAATGAGGGATGTTTCTGAACTTGAATTTGTTAACGTATTTCTTCTTTTTATGCATGCAACCTCCTGCTCCCATCTTATCAGCTCTTCCTCCACAGCTGGTAACAAACATCAGAGTACTCAGAAGAACGGATTACTCTACCAATTCCCCAGTAAATATACACTGGGGGATAACAAGATTAGAAAGAAGGGACTGTGTTTGGCCGATGAAGTGTTTACGGACAGGTTGGAGCATTATACTCACCTGGGGTGGGCTGGGCTGTTCCTGTCTTGGAGAAGATACCTACCTTACCTGGCTGTAGGTGGTGAAGATGCTTGAGGCAAGAAAGCGCCTGGGGCAGTCAGTGCCCCTTCTCTGTGGGCAGCGCTGTGCCCGCTCCTGCCTCTTGCTTAGTGTGAAGGATACTTACCCATCAGGGATAGTATTCTTCTTTACCATGCTGAAAGCAGGAGCAGGCAGAGCAGGAGGCAGCGGTGAAAGTGGGCACTGCAGCAAAGGAGAGAGAACCGCGCAGTTAACACGGTGCTGATCTCTTTCTCCATCAGTGGGCCTTTTGACAGGGCTGAGACTTGAGTAAAATAAACCAAGCAGTCAGCTGGGGCTTGAAGCTATTCTGAAAAAGTTCTGCACTTTGCAAGCTAGGCTATTTTTCCACTGCTAAAGTACGACGAGAGTGAAGCACAACTCACCTCCCCTCTCCAGGAGATCACAAGAAAGAGAGGAGAGGCGGCAGGTTTCTAACTCTGGCAGCAGCGCTGCAGGGACGAAAATCTTCCTGGCAGCCCCTTCCTGCGGCTCGGAGGGGTGAGTTCCGCCCTTGCGCTCCCCGTTAGACAGAACTCGTCTCAGCGAGCAGAACCTCCGGGCAGCTGCAAGAGGCGAGGCCGGCACCTCAGCAAAGGCAGGACAGCCGCCTGCCCGCCCTGACCGGCCGGGTCCACTCCCGCTGGATCCCGGGCTCCGCCGGCGCCCGCCGCCCTCGGGGGGGCGCGGCCGGGGGGCGCTGCCCCATCCGCGCCGCTCCAGAGGCTGCCCCTCACCGCCGCATGTCCCCGCGGCGGCACCGGCTGAGCTCGGGGCAGGGGCAGACACACGCACCGGGGCGGGGGAGGNGGAGCCGCGCCGCCCCTGCGCCCCGCGGTGCCTCCGGCTCCTTCTCGCTGCGGAGCCCGCGGTGCTTTCTTCCCCTCGTCCCGGCCCGCCCGCGGTTGGCGCTCCCGCGCCACGCTCGGAGGGCGTGAGGGGCCGGGCCCGCCCCGCCGTGCCCGGGCTGGGATGGAAGGCGGGTAATCGGTGAGCCGCCGCTGGGGCCCTTACTGCAGCGTGAGCTCGGTGGTGTTGCTGTTCATTGCCATTTCCAGGCGGCTGTTCTTGTTTCTGAAACTCCTCCAAGTGTTGGGCATTTAAAAGTACTTCAGTGGTGATAATTTACAGTGTATTAACGTACAGATGCTGCGAAGTGGTAACACCCTTTTTGTGCTTTCCGTTCACCTATTTACATGAGACAGTGTTACCTATCAGAGTAGAAGTACTTTACCACATAATTGATAAGCCTGCTTATTAATTACAGGGCTGCAATTTAGTCTGAAAATACTGCGTGGGTATTAGAAAACACAGCAACTTCATGTCTGCCAACACAGTATACTTTCAAATTTGTAGGAGGAGACTTACATATTTCAGTAGTTTCGTGTTTTGATTTGATTTTGTTTTCTTTCATTTTTAAGTGGCTGTATTGGAGGAAACCCAGCGATTAACTCTTGAATATACATTAGTGTCTTACTACTATTTTCACCCCTTTAAAGCAGTGTTTATGTAGCATCTGGTTTACTCTGCTGAATTGAAGGTACTCTGATGGTTAGAGCTGAGAGTTCAAGTTAGAAAGAGGGTCCTAATCTTTGGGATATGCATGAGTTGAAATGTCTTCCTATTCTTTAAAACAGAAAACACCCCCCAGCTTCCCCAAAACTCAGTTTGAAGCTGAAATATTGTGGTACAGTTCCATGTAGAATTGCAAGTCTGAACTAAATCCATTTGATGTGTGCAGGAAAACAAATCTTCAGCACCTGAACAGTTCTTCAGCCTCACCTGCCTTCAGTGAGGCATTATTGGCTTAACCAAGCAACTCTGCACACAGTAAGTTTTGTTTGCTCTCTTTGCTGAAGTGGTGTCTAAATGTTCCTCTGCAGTTCATTTTAGAATGGGGCCAGGTGACAAGCAGGTAATTAGCAGCCATTTATCCAGGTAGGGCAAACAAGGAAAGCAGGCAATAATCAGAATTCTTTAGCTCCACAGTTTAAATAGGATGCCACAACACTGATGGATTTCAGGATCTTCTGAGCTGTTTGCTACCTTGTGTTATAGCAACTTTGAACAGGTTTGATAACTTCCTGAACCTGGAGGAATGTTTGCTAAGTTCTGTTGTGTTGAATTATTTTAAGATTGTTTCATAGATGCCTGCAGTGAGGACAGAGGAAGAGATCTTACTTTTCAGCACGAGTCCCTTATGTCTCAGGGTGCCCAAGTGAATTGATTTACATGTGTATTTGAAGTTAGAATACAGACAAGCTTCCTGCTCTCTTTATATATCTTGACGTTTGTACTCATATTTAATCATTAATATATTTTACTTAAAGTTTGAATTCAGTTTCTTGGATCTCATTTCTCTTTCTCTACAAGAGAAAGCCAAGTTAGTATATTTGCTTTATTTCATGGGCAAAAAAGAAAAGGTGCTGGTCTGTGCAGTAAACCTTGCCATCTGTAGGTCACAAGGGACTCTCTAGGTTCAACTCAAGTTCTCCTTATCACTCAATCCTATTTAGGTGCAGTTTTCTGGTAGTAGCACTACATGTACATTCAAATTATGGCATGTTCCCAAAGCTTGTGCTTTTCTTGGCTGTCACTTGAGTGTAGTGTCAGATACAATAGCAGCGTGGATTAGATAGAGTAACTCCCTCACAGCTAAAGCTAATGCCAAATTCTTTTCTAACTAGGTATTTTGAAATAGACCAGCTTCCTTAGTCTTGTGCAAGGATGTGCAAGTAATGCAGATTTAAAAACCAGCTAATCTTCTTTCTTGCTTAAACCAATTTATTTTTGTTTTTGAATTTCTTTTAATTTATCGTTCCTGTGTACTCCTGCACACTACGGAGTTGTTGTCAGTAGGCGACAGCCAGGATGATTGTCAGTACTAGAAGCCTGCTCTGAAAATTTAAACCATGATTTACAGTGAAACAGCTGTTGTAATGTTGGTCATCACAATTTGTTCATTAATATGTTCTGACATCTACTTGATACGGTGTCATCACATTCGGCTTATGAAGCAAGTGCATTAAATATTTTAAGGATATATTTTTGTCTTTGTTTTTCTTTGCTCTGCTGATCTTGTTTCTTCAAAGGCTTTCTTCTGTCTCATCCTTGAGCAGGTGCTTCTGTGCAGCAGTTTGAGGTGCCTCATTTATGAAACTTATGAATCTGCTTTCCATGTACTGTTTCTGGTGCATTTCATATTGGGTTGATCCTCTTGGCTTTCAGTACAAACTGATATTCATACCTATTCATCTTTGTGTATTTCTTTTTGTATAACTTAATTTTTTTTATCTCCTGTATAACTACAAAACATCAGCACTTACATTTTTAATAGAATCGTTCCTTGAAGTTGCAGAGTCTTTATTCTTTTTAATACAAGTCTTTTGGATGTCAATGAAAGTTGACAAGGACAAAAGACAAAATTCGTTAATAGCAATGCTGGTCTAAATCTGCAATACCTCTTGTTTTGTTTTTGAATGTGTGGATTTGCTTCACTGTAACTGAGAGCAGAATCCCTTTTGAAAAAGGAACACTTGCATCCAGTGATTTGGCTTGGATTTTTTTTGCAAGTAAGTATTTGTGCATTTTTGAGGAATGTTTGTCTGCAGTTTGAATAAATTGATAGATGGAAGGAAGATCAAGTACTCACACCTGAGCCATGCTGTAAACCAAAGGTCTTGAAAAGGTAACCTTGACTTTGGGAAAAAATTAAAACAGTCTTCTGAGCAACAGCTGTGTTCTCTTTCTAATGGTACAGTGTCACACTGCCCAATACTTCTGATCAATGAGGTGCTAAATATTGGTTGGAATGTGATACGTTCTTTACAACATTTCACTGGTTATTAATCTTTTACTGTATTGTGAGCCAAGGAGCCTTCACTTTAGACTGCTTTCTTTTAAGACTATAGTAGTAAATCAGAAACTATGCAGATAAAAATAATGGGACCTCCCAGGTGTGGGTTGGAGCTGTCTCTGCCAGTGGGCACGGTCGGGGAGCAACCCCTTGGGAAGAGACCCACGTGTGTCCAATGTCAGAGGGCAGAAACCTCGGGCCATCCATCTTAACATCTACACTCACTAACAGCGATGTGGCAGTAGCTGGTCAAGCAGTTAACTTGTAGGAAAATGGTATATAGGGTTTACACGTCAGTGAAGGCTTTTCCTGATTAGTTTCTCATAGTTCAATGGAGACACTTGAGTGTGCTGGAAGACGACAGATAGAATAACTTGTAAATCAGGAACTGCAGGAAGGTAGTACAATAAAAAGACTTATTTACTTATTTCCTGCTATTGTGCAGCAAAACTTAACAAGTCAGCTAGAAGTCTATTAATTTTTTGCATGCTTTATGGCTGAAAACAGAGTTTATAAAAGATGGCAGTTCTTCTTTGCTTAATAAAAAAAATTCCTTTGTGAAATTGCTAAAGTGTGTGTCCTCGTCTATCCTTTCATTTTACAAGCATTTACTGTATGTATGGTAAAGTACAACTTTTTTGCCCACTAATGGAAGTTTTGAAATTTCAGTTACATAAGATGGTGGCAAGATCAGATCAGTGCTCAGTGGTGGTCAGAAGAAAATGAGTGTTATGAATTACAAAATAGTGAATAAAAGAGGACCTTGTTATGCCACTTAATAAATCTAGACTAGCCCATGTTTTTGAATAGTATTGCAGTTCTGCTCCATTTCAAAGATGGAAAACTTGTTTCAAAAATTAAGAAGGATAGTGAGATTAATTCAGAGGCATGCTCTTCTATAAGGAGTTACTGTTTGGTGTGCTTGTATATGCTGACCTGGAAAGGACATGGCTTAGAAAGGGAAAGAACATGATGAATGTCTATAAAGTCATTAATTGAATGCAGAAAATGAGTGGTGCTCAACTGTTCCTTTTCCCTTCAAACAGAGAAGTTGGACAGGCATTGTCAGATCGACCGGTGGGGCCAAGTTAGTCGCAAGTAAAAGAAGGGAGTCTTTCCCAGATTAGAAGAGCGTATTCCAAAATATTGTTAGAGCTAAAAATTTATGCAGATTCAAAAGGGCCTGGATTGACTAATGGAAGAAATTTGTTATGTGCTGTTGCATACAAAGGTACTAAATTTTAACAGGTACGCAAAATACAGACTACCTAACATTGAAAGAGTACTTAAAAGAAGCATCATTTACTTGTTCTGCTGCTGCATTGTATTGTCTTTACTGGAGATGAAATAGTGCCTAGATAGACCTGTAATCTGACCCATTACTTTCTTTTTGCAGCTTCTCTGCTGCTTATGCTTTGTTGTAAGACAAATGGCACTGCTATTAACTGGAAAATCTGGTCTAGCATACATGATGTGCATTTAGAGTGACATTGTTGTGCATGGCTGTATACTTAATGATTCCACTGTGACTGTAACATCTGGTAGAACAAGTTTTCCTTAGGACATATAAATACTTACTTTACTAAGATCAGCAAGGAAACTGATTATGTATTATGTACTGTTTATGTATTTAGGTGTATTATTAAACATATGAAAAGAAATAAATATAGGAAGGGTTGCTTACTTGTGTCAGTAGTTGAAGCAAGGTTGTGGAACTTTCGAGGACAAGCAGATGTGCTGGTCCTGCTGTAGTTGCCTCTGACCCCATTTTAGTTTCAGTAAGTGTTATGTTCTCACAGAACCTCTTTTCACTATTCCTCTGCTCTTGGAAGTCCAGGATGACAGTGCCCCCTATAGCAACTGTGCTTTTTTCACCCAGGCCAGACTAAGCACATCTACTTGCCAGGTATCCTAACTGACAGCTGGGACCAGTCTTCTGCAATTTCTAGTTGACTTCTCTCCCTCTGCTCAGACACTCTTCACCCATCCTGCAGCTCTTTGTTTCTGTTTCCTGACTAAATCTCTTCCTCTCATTTCCTCTTTAGCTCCTGCGGCTTGTAAACCACATAATGGAACATAGAATAACTGGAAATGACCTGGAGATTAATAAGTTTGATTTATGCCTTGTTCTTTCAGTATTGGTAAAGAAGAGTAATACAACTTACCTTCTTGTCCATTTTTCTGCATCTTTACTTTCTTGGTAATTAAGTTGTTGTAGTATACAAAATAATCATCTAATATAAGTGTTCTTGAGTAGTCCAAGATCCTTCAGAATAGAGCTTATTTTTGAGTTCATGTATACTTTATCACATTACAGACCAGAAAATCTATAGAGTTTTACAAAAAATTAAGGGAAATGCCATCTTACATACTCTTTGCAGTCAGTGTACAGTATCATGTCATTGCTTAATGAAAAGGAAGTAAAACCAGTTAGTTTCAGCTAGAACTTGTGTTATAGAAGGAGTTCATTTGTCCATCAGATTATGAATTAATAGCAAAAGGAATATTTGGATCTATTCTAGAGCCACTGTAAAAGTGTGTGGCTGATGAGATTGATTCTGTGATTATACAGAAATTAGTGGGCAAAAGAAATATCATGGCAAAGCATTTCTGTACTTTGTTAGTTTGTTCTGCCCTTTATCTACCACAACAGAAGTGAACAGAGGGGAAAAACCTCAAAGTCCATAATCTACAGGCATTTTATAAAAATATTTTAAAATGGTTTCCAGTGCATCAGTGTCAGTTTTTTAAGTGCATCAGATATCTGATATTCATTAGATATTTAGCATTTGGGTATCAAATTGATCTTAATTTTATGATGCAGTTATCTAATTTACTTTCACTGTGAATATCTTTGCTGTGCATGGTCTTGATACAATTTTTATAAAATTCAGAGAAATACTATTGCTTGTAGGGGGTTGACATCAATCCTCGACGATTGTATCAGTAACTGAATGACAGGAGAGCAACTAGTTCAGCTGATATAAATCTCAGTTTAAAGAGCACTTAAATTATGAACCTGGTTGATAAATTTAATTAAATATCTTTTAAGACTACTGATGTTTTAGTAACAGATAAGAGTTCAGGAAGAAGTATTTATACTAACAGTAATTATACCTTAAATGTATTAAAATTTGAATAAAAATTAGACCTTAAAATAACTGTCACCAAATGAATAAATCGTTGCCACACAGAAGCACTCTTTGTGAAATCAGTAGAGTCTGAAACATGTAATCATTGAGTCATAGAATGATTTGGGTTGGAAGGGACCTTAAAGATCATCTCGTTCCAACTCTGCTGCCATGGGTAGGGACACCTTCCACTAGACCAGGTTGTTTAGAGCGCAATCCAATCTGGCCTTGAACACTTCCAGGAATGGGGAGTCCACAGCTCATTATTCTCAATAATCTCAAATTTCAGTATTTTTTCCCCTACTCATCTGAAAGTGATCTAAAATAATTGCTGAGAGTAATCTGCTGCTGGGTAGGGGCGCTCATACATAATGGTACAGATGTTTTCATGACTCACTTATGAATATTTGCATTTGTAGCCATTAAAATGTCATTAATACTTCAAAAATGGAGGGTATATCTACAAAATATAACTGTTCTTGACAGTTATCTTTGAAAATAATTTAGATGTCAAATAACTAATGCCTGAGTGAAAGTGGCTTATGCTCTTATGGGTACAACTTTCTGCTCCTTTGTACTGAAATGTCTTAGTGGCACTTTATTAACTGATGAGGTATTACTGGGATAAGGTTGTGAGGTGCTCAGATGCTTTTGTCACCACTGTCCTTATTCTGAAAGGAGATAGCAAGGGATATTATTTTTCCCCAGGAAAAAAGTCCTCTCTGAACTCTGATGTGACAGGCTGTAATACTGACCTCTGAGTGGTTTGTTAAGTATTTGTGAATCATGTTGTCTGAAGATTTTAGAGAATTCAGTTTTTCTCCTCCATTAACTCTAAATTCAAGAAACCACCCTCCTTCTGGAAAAATACATGCTCATCAGCAATTCATATGTTAAAATTCAGGTGAGGTGCTCTGGCTCTGAGGTAGTGAAATGCAAATTTTGTTTGAAAGCCATGTAGTTTCTATGGTCAATTTAAATAAAGAGGGTAACTTTTCAAATATGTTAAAAAAATATATATACACACACACACATTCTTATTGAACGGCCTTTTCGCTTCTGTCAACAAATTTTGACTTTCTTTCTAGATGAAAAATAGAAACTACATGCTTTGATGTCAGGCAAACTCATGCATGCTTTATCACGGGCACCTAAAGAAGGAAGTGCTTTCCTGTAGCCCCTGTTTCTCAGCTGATAAATTCTGCTTCATGCAAGTGGTAATGAATTGTGTATTTCGAAGGTTTATCAGGGTTCTCATCTGTTAGAATTTTGTGTTCAGAACTGTTGGAACTGTTTGTAAGGTCATTTAGTGTTTCTTAGTGCTTTCTAGTTGATATTTTTGGATAGCTATAATGTTGTCAGATAACCTGATTAATCTGTCAAGAGTTAGAAATGTGTTCTAAAAAACTGTATACATTATAAGAAGTTTCTGTTGCGATAACCATTTGTTCCTTTAAATGTTCTGCAATTAATGCTAGATGGTTTTATTTTAATGTGCCAAGAAGTATCAATGCAGAAATAGCTACTGGAATTTGATGGCTCAGTCACATATAGATTTATTGAATGGGCTAAAGCAGTTGACTTTGATCCCAAATATCCTACATATTCATGGATGATGGTATTCATATAGGATAGAATTGATTATGGTAATGTTTAGCAGATTTTGATAACACATTTTTACATGCTTTTTTAGAAGGAAATATACTTACTATCTGTACTGTTTTAGGAGACAGTGTAATTGTAGATAAACTATTAATTTTTTTTCATTCAAGTTCTTTGGGTTCAAGATTGCAAATTACAGGGACCAAGTTAAGACTCGTTATGTTTTTAAATAGTTTAATAGATAAAAGCAAAGCATGGGAAAAAACCTTAAGTTATCATAGTTATTTAAAACCCCAGTGCAGAACTGTTGCCTCAGATTAGGTCTCATAGCAGAATAACCAAATTGAGATGGCTGTATCTTTTGCTGCAGTTACAAAAAGGTCACTTCTGTGGCTGGGATAAAGGTCCTGCCCTCCCCAGGATGCACAGATGTCGTGCTCAGTGACTCCGGGTTGTTCTGAACACACTGGGTTTATTGCCTGTACTCAGATTAACTCTGGAGTACACGGGCTGTAACTCTGGTGTGCCAGTGCTGGGCTGAATTTCCATGTCCTGTATGGTTCATCTGTTCGTGCTCCAGAGATCTGATGCACCTTGTAACTAATGGGGATAGTAAGTGTCTGATAGTCCAGTGAAAAGAGAAAAAATAAATGAAATTACTTTGCAAGAAACATCTTTAATTTACAATATCACTCATTTGAAAATGATTTTTGTGATGCAGAAAAATATTTATGTATATTTTAAAGTAAAAGTACAACAAAGGAAGTAGAAGAAGCACTAATGTATTCTTTAACTTTTGAAAAATTCACTCCAGTAAAAAAACCCTATGGATTTGTTTACAACTAAAAGACATTCCAATTAGACCTGATAAATAATCTCTGCTCAGATAAGCCACAAAATAGCATATGCTTATGCTCTTGGTGCTAGTTAGAAAGATATATCAGATGTCTTGACAAAATTTTTGTAAAGTCTGTAAAGGTTAATTAAGAAAAAGGTTATTTTGAAATTGAGACAATTTGTAAAACCCTCCAGCCTTGCTCTTATGTTCTTTCACAATATGCAGGATCCAAGGAACAAACCATTTCAAAATACTTCTGAACAGCTGCAAGAAGAATTTAACTTTGTTACTGAAGAAGATATTAAAAAGTGGAAATGCTTCCAGCTGTTGCAATTTACAACTTTAAGCAGTTAAACTTCTTTTTATGGGGAGATACCACATACCGTATTTGAGGAATTTGCTATTTCAGACACAGTCTTTGTTTAAACTTATATGTAGTAAATTGTATTAAATTTAATCTCTGACTTTTTCTATATTTTCTGAATCCAGCTTTCCTGTTCTGTTTATGTAGCAAAGAATTTAGTTCATTATAACTCTAAATGCTGAGTCAGATCTGTCTATGTTCCCTCTTTTATATCCTTTCAACACATTTGAATTAACTGTAATTAAAAGCATATTAGAGCTTATCATTAACAACACAAATTAAGTGATCAAAATCCAATAAGAATTTTATTGCAGCTAGCAATAAATATAAATAGATAAATAGATAAAATATCTATCACACCCCTAGAAGAGTTGTCCTAATATTTAGTTATCACAATGTTTTATTTCTGTCATGTACATCCAGTTTAAATTATCAAGGGTCAACTTCCTGGGCTTATTTTTTGGTATCCCCATATCTACTAATTTAGAATACCATACTACATATGTTCTTGTGCAGATACTGATGGGCTGTTTGTGACACTCTCTTTATTCATGAAGTCAAATAGACTTTCTTCAGTCTGTCTCTAGATTGCAGATTTTCTTGTATATTTTTCTTTCTGAAGTTTTTCCATTCATTAACTTAATAAATTTGAGATTTTTTTTTTTGGTAATAGATGTTTTCATAGCGCTCTGTCTTTATGGCAAGATTAGCAATTAAATTCATGGTTCTTAAACTATTTCGTGCAGAGGATGGGTGTATTCTGGGAGTTAGTAGCTTTTGAGGTACATTTTTATGGAAACTGTGCGGTTTCCTGCCAATGTTTGTGTCCTTCTTTATTGTTGCTGTTGGGGCCAGAAAAAAATTGTATGGATTCTCAAGTCATACAGAGAACTTAAAATAAAGCCTGTGATAACAATTGGTATAGACAACTGATACAAATATTGATAATTATAATAATATGAGATAAAAATAATTGAAATAAAATATTTTGATAGTATGAGATACCTACTGTCTCAAATCTCAAATCCTTTCTAGCATAGTGACCTTTAGAAAAATCACTTCCTGAGCAATTACTTTAAATTACTTTAATCACTATAAACTTATAGGCATTATAAAATTAATTTATACCTTTCCTGTAAACATATGTATCCACATGAGTGCTGTACTGTCAGTGACAGCTGTGCACAGGGCTATTCATTACATGCTTACTTGAAAAGCTGTAGATTAAAAAATTCTAGTAATTTCAAAGAAATTTATAATTGTATGTGCAGATGTCAGAAGAAGCTGCTAGCTGAGCTGGCTGAGTCACCTGCTCATCTATTGACTATCTTACGAGTAAACTGCCAGGTAAAAAGGGAGCTGGAAGGTATCAGTAGGTGGCAGAAAAACACTAGTGTCACAAGGAAAAGTGTTGCTTTACCTGTGTAACCAGAGCTTGACATCTCTGCCTTTATAATATTTTAAAGTTTTGATTTTTCTCATTTGAGCTCTAGACCCCTTGTCAAGACTTCTGGCTTGTTGTTTTCAGTCTTGACAACCTTTTCATATATTGCCATGTTACTGTTCTCCAGATAGTTCAAAATCTGTCATCAGAGAAAACAGCCCAAATGCTTCAATGCAAAGTAGACAGCTTCTCTTTCTGTGATGCTCAGGGAAGTTTGAGAGGTGGTGAAATGAGAGTGTTCACAGCACTGAGAACCCTTTACCTGACACAGGAGTTGTTCTAGGATACTGCAGCTATAATTTGGGATAGTTATTTTGCAGTTCTGCGGGGTTTTTTAGCTAGAGGTAATTTTTGTATCACTTTGAAAAGGTGAAATCTGAGCTTAGGACTCAAGTCTTTGATCTTTAGAGCATCATCTTGGATCCAGCAGTGCTTATTAGTGAAATGCTGCATTAAAATGATGTGTCTGGCTTCCATGGGTTTGGGAAATTTTATGACTGCAGCAACACTATGCTCCATCTTGAGCTAAGACAACTGGCTAGGTCCAAGCTATCCTACGAGGAACTAGTTCTGATATCTGTACCGGCAGCACTGCTGTTTCTTGTTCAGTCTGCCAACAAATAGTTTTAGCTTTCTGTTCTCAATTATATCATGTTTGCTTTTGATAGGATGTGTTGTGTCACAGTGGCCACTCATGAGAAAGAACTGGCTTGGATCAGTCATTATTCTGTTCTCAGCTCCTCTAGAGCAATTGAAAGTCATACAAAATTAAATACAAAATATTTCTGGGGTATTCGCAAAACTCTGTAGGAGGTTTGGTTGTTATAAAAGCAAGGTGGTAAGATTTTTAAATTTTCAGAGTGATGATATTCCACAGTGTCCAGTAGTAGATACTATATCAACAACTGCAGTGAGTGTTATTGTTTGTGAGAGCTCTGTCTCTGTGTGTCTTGGAGCTGCTGTGAAGACAGTTCCCCACTTTGCTACCAGGATTCCAAAATAGCCTTTTCCCAAAACCTTTTTAGGAAGCACTTCTTTTGTCTGATTTGTGACTCCAGTGGAACGTGCGGGCATGTTTCCCTCATGATGAGAGCATGGAGGCCTCAAGGAGGAACTGAAATGAGGTTTGTCAGACCAACAAAAAGAGTTTTGAGAAGAATAGAAAGTTCCACCACAATATTTGGGTTCTATTCCATTCAAGCTCCAGAATCTGCATTCAGCCATAGCTGATGCCTCTCTTGGGAACATACACAGTAGGAAGTTTGGAAGAAAAAAGTGAATTAAGGTATATTTCAAATATAGCTGTGTTTGCAATAAAATGCTTAATCAGCTATTTTAGAGTCCTTGTATTTAAATTGACTTTTTCAATTTGAATAGGGTCATGGAGAGTGAATGGCATTGTACATTTTAACATGATAGAATAGAACCACAGAAACACGTAGGATGGAAAAGACCCTGAAGTTCGAGTCCAACCGTAAAGCTAACACTGTCAAGTGAATTTAATTTCACAGGTTCCTTAGATTGTAATGTTTCAGTGCATCATTCCAAGATTTCTCTTTTACTTCTCTGAGACTAGAAGACTAGCAAAAGACTGCTTCCCAAGAGAGTTTGTCACAGGATATATCCTTCTGAGAAAAGTCCACTAATGTTCTTCTCATCAAGTGTTGTCCTTTTCCAGAACTTAGTGAGTAGAATCCTTTGAGGAAGATATAAATAATTATAATTCCTTTTATTTCATGTGATATATTATAAGTCAAATGTATTTAAACACTTAAATACTATCTCTTCTATGGTATCAAAGTGCTTTTATGCAATTCAGAGCTATGAGCAAAAATAAATTAATTGTAGTGCATTTCATGTGACTATATGACAAGTTTTACTTGGATACAGCTTGAATAAGACATTTCTTTCCTACAGCAGTGTGTAGATGGATTAATGCCTCGGAGCACACAATACTATTTCCCTACATGATTTTCCTCTGTATTCAGCCTTTGAAGTTACAAATCAAAGTCATTTGTATGTTCTAGTTTATAGGACATTAAAAGAAACACTTCTTCAAAGAGCATGTATTTCTAAAAGAAATGTAAAGCACAATTTCCAAACAGAATATATAATAACTTGTGGTTTAACAACAGAGGAAGAATAGTTTTAGTAATGAACTGTACTAAAAATCCTGAATCTGCCACAAGAGCTATTCAGTGTTGATCCCAAATTAAGTGAGTATGACTTTTTTTTTTAACATCTGGTAAAACCCCACAGAATTTGTGAATTTAGTCTTTGACTGCCAATTTAACACTGTAATTGATAACTTGATGGTAGTGGCTATGGAAGCTGAACCAGTAGAGTGCAATTTTTACCATAATTCCTATAAATGGTTTTTAAATAATACGTATTGTGTTTTTTTCACTACTGTTTATTACATACATACTCTACATATATTTTAATCATTGTAGTTCCTTTTTCTTGACTTGTATCTTTAATACGTTGTGCATCAAACACCCTGGATGAAAATGATATTGATATTAAAAGGACATCAGAAGTTAAAATCATATAAATAGTAAATGAGGCAGATTGTTTCAGCAATGGTTTAGGTTCATTCAAATTCTTGCAGAATAATTATTAGCTTTGCAGAGAGGAAAAATGTAAAATGTTTAATTGCTAGCTAAATACAGGCTATATAGTTTGCTATAATAGTCAAACCTGTATATAGAAATAACCATATAATAATGCATTTCCAGGAGAGTTTTCAAGCTGAGTTATGGCAACTTATTGCTCAGAGGAAGTGTGCAAGGCAGAGGAAGAAAGGGACTCTCTTAAACACATACTTTTTTCTTTATGTGTGTGTATTTAGGAGAGAAACAGTATTACAAAAAGGGGGCATGAATTCTGGTAAACTTTATTCCTTATACTTCTGCATTTAATATTGCATCAGTTTGGCTGTGGGAAATAAGAACAACATGCAGTGCTTGCATTAATATTTTCTGTATTTTGGGGGGAAAAGAATGGGTGCTTTTGGGAATGTCTGTTTTAGAAGTCTTTAATTTGGTAAATGTTTGCACATTTTTCCTTGTGTGCCTTGGAAAGCATACAGCATATGAAGTGCTCAGCAGAATAGAATATACATCTATTTTGCCACAAAAATGTACTGAAAAGTAACTGCTTTACTGTATCAAGCTTAGGAAAGTCCTCTGCGTTCTGTATTTAGTCAGATTCACTGAGTGGAAGGTACAAGAAATCCCTTCATAGACACTTATTGACTCATTTGCATTAAGAGATATTTCTTCCTTGCCTCCATTAGTATTTGGCTTAAATCCTGAATGATTTCATTAGCTATGTAAAGGTTTAATCTCTTGAAAATCCTGCTAAGCTCTTGCCCTCATAGAAAGCTGTGATAATTTGTTCTAGTTAATTTTGATTTAAATGCATTGCCTTTCAGTTCCACTAAGTGTTCCTTGCTTTTATTTCTTAAAAAAAAATGGAAAGATAAATAAGAACACTGTTTTTTTCTCTTTATTAATTTGCATCCTTCTGCTGTTTGGTCTTCTTAGAACTTCTTTTAAGTAACACTATTTTTTCCCACTTTGTCAGTGCAGACACTGCAATTCTAAGTGAGGTAAAATGAAATACGTATGGAAATTGATGCCTTTAAGCCTATTTTTAAACATAGTAGTAGAGACAGGTGTGATTTGTGCTGTAATTATTCTTTTGACATATGAAAGCCTTTGATTTATTCAGTTGTCCTGCACCTTGTTTCATAGGAAAGAGAACAATTTGTAAAAAGTTGCAGAAGAAAGTTCTGCTTTAAATCCGTTTTATAATCTTATTGCAAGTATATAAGGAAGCTAAATAGCCTTTTTACTTTCTTTCCTAATGGAGGTGCACATCATGGCTCATATCCATGTTGTGTTGATATAGGAGGGAAAATGGGATTTGTACTAACTAGAAAAATTCTTTTGGAATCTCTTAATGGGACTGTATTGCAAGGGGATATGTTACAAGAAGTTTGGTATGTTTTCTCTTGGTAGGACTGGCAGCAGAAGCCCACATTCCTTGGTTGCACTGAGAACTTCTAAAACCTGGAGTTACTTCCTATACAGTTATCCTTTAATTATTCCATTATACATTTTTATGAATTTTGAGTAGCAAATGCTTTCCTTTCTCAGAATGCATGTCTTGTTTATCAAAGTTATAATTTATTACCTAATATTTAATGATAGGGAAAGAGCAAAATGCATAATGTAAACTTCACAGTTGTGCTTGTGCTGTAACTTCTAAAATATCACTGTGATGGAGACTAAAAATAACTGTATTTTGTTATTGCTGCTTTACCTTGTTGACAGCCTTGTAATATGAGATGACTAACTGGGCACTTGTGCTCACTCAGATAGGCCTTATCTACTCACGGGACTTTTGCTCCTGTGAACTTTCAGACTGTAGAATTTATGCAGTATTAAAGGAGGATGCTGCATTACTTTCTGGCTTGTATATATTTTTACAGCAGTACTAGAGTTGCAAAAAGTCTTTATTCCTGGAGATGCGCCAGTCACTAAAACGTTAACTTTAAATTTCATCTTTTAAGCTAAATTTGCAATGCTTAAATATCATCATATTTAATGTAAATAATGAATCCGGGTCACAGGAAGCAGAGATAAAGCTCTTCTGGTTATGCACAAACACAAAAAAAGTCTCAGACTTGCAATTTGAAATCTGAAGCTGCGACTTCTACTGAAATGTTGAAAAGTATCTGGCAGTCCCTGTAGTTGTTAAGACTCATAAATGCCATGGGTAGTTCTTACTCTGTAATAACAGTTTAAAAAGAAAAACTTGAGATTTCAAGGAGACAGTCTAGACAGACTTGACTTGTGCTGCCTTAAGGGTGGGGACTAAACTTTCCAGATCAAAGTACCCACGTAATGTGCATGCCACCATCATGCTGGAGGATTGCAGTTTTCCTTAGTGGGATGGGGTAGAGCTTTTTCTCCCCCTCTGGCTCTAGGCCCTCTAAAAAGGTTTTCACAATCAGAGGTTATTCCTAGATGGATGGATGAAAACTAACAGAGGCCTCAAAATTTCATTTTCTAACTTCAGAGGAATTAAATCCTATGCAAATGACTTAAGTTTTGGAACTCTAGCCATAATCATAACCTTGTTACAAATGTGAAATGTGCACATTGCTAGGAAGAACTAGAATTTCTTCTAGTAAGAAGCAGTTATCAGAAGTTCAAAACAATCAAAAATATTAGTGCTAGGATGTGTCATATGATTTTATGCTGCCTTCAGCATGATTGGACCTTCAGAGCTGTTGTAATTAACGTAAGTTATCTTGACAAATGGCTATTCCTGTATCTCCTAAATGATTTCTAGTATTAGAAATTGGAGATTGCCAGTATCAGTGCTTGCTTTTTTTGTTATGAGAAAAAAATTAATTCATCCCCCAGGCTCTTGAACTACTACAGTTCTTTTGTTCTTGATTTCTTTGTTACAGCTGTGTCCTAGACACATTGTTCAAGTGTACAATATTTAACATATGCTGTGGCTGCAATTAGATTTAAAGCCCCTTCCTGCATGATTTCCTTCCTATTTTTTTTTCAATTGTCAAGTCAGAGTGTTCCTGAAGATTATGACAGTGTTACAGAAGGGTAGGGGGAGGGAGAGAAATGAGCCCTTACAGCTTCAGCCCATACTCAGGGCAAGACCATTTACATATTTTTAAAAAAACACACGCACACAAAAGCATAATACACACTGGAGCCTTCTTACTCAAAACTAGTTTTATTTTAAAAAATAAGTTGAATGCATAGCACTCACAAAGATTCCATTGTTTTGGACATTTTGTATTTAGGAGCACCATTCTTATTTATGCCATAAAAAACACATTTTGGTTCTAATAGTAAGAACAGTGTATTTTTAATGTACACTGATAAAGCCCTTTTAAATAATAAAGATTGAAACTGTTCAGTGTACATTTTCTCTGTAGTCATAATGCAGCTGTAGTGTCAGAAAAAACCCCCAGACTAAGTAATAAATTAAATAGCATGTAGTGGATCTTTTTACAATTGACCTAATGTCTTAAAATAGTCAAATAATACCCTATCAAATGTAAATTTGCAGTATTAACTAACTGAATAAGCCCCCCACCCGTTATAATTCCAGTGTTAAGTATTAGTTAAATTTTTATATATTGAATGCCTATGGGATAAATTTACTAATACCCCCAAAAAGAAGAGCCTATACTGCTGTGTCACAAAAAAGATGACAAGTTAGCTGATTTAAAGATTTTACAGAAAAAATTGCTACAGGCATCTGCTGTTATTTCAAGTCATGGTCTATTACAAGACTGTACATTCATAGCATCAGAGGTAGTTAGAGCACTGAGGACTTGGATACAGCATTGCAACAAATGAAACCAGCAGAAAGAAGTCCATTTCCCTCTAAAACGGGTAACAGTGCCAAGTAAAAAGCACGGCATTATATGAGGTGGAAAGTCTCTACTTAACACTACTCTCAGACATAGGGAAATATTCATTAAGAGGTGAAAAGAGGAGAGGAAAAAAACCCCAAACCAACTTGTACTTTAATAAAGAACTGACCACACTATGCCTATTTCAAAGTTGATTCTCTAGCATAAAACAGAGAGGGTCATCTTTTCCATTCACCCTCCTATCCCTCTTGACTTGCACATCTATGCTACAAAAGCCACAACAAAAATTGGGATTTAAAAGACAAAACAGAGAAAACAAACAGGATTTCTTCTCCTCAATGATAAATAGGTTTTTGTAGCATGTTATAATTCATCGCCAGAAAGAATGAACACAGTTGTCCTCCCTCCATTCTGAACATTATGGTCATAAAGGCTTCATTCTAATATTGATAGAGTAACTTAATTGCCTCTGCTTTCAAAATAGTCTCTGAAAGATTCACAATACTTCAGTGTCATTCAATGGTATATAATTTTAAGTGCTGCCACTCTGACAGGGGAGAAGGTGGTAAAAGAAAAAATGAAAACAACCAAAAAAAGCCATAAAGCAGTAAGAATCCTGTCATCTAAACCTTTTCCTCCCATTCTACCACAGGAGAAAGTCAGGTATCTTCTTGTATGAAAAAAAACCAAAAAACAAACCAAAAAAACCCCAAACCATCTCCATTAATATCTCTAACCACCATTTTTATCCAAGAGTTGGATGAGTGAAGCTTTCTACCCTCATACTATCCACTCCACAGGAGATAGCATAATTCCATAAATTTATGTAATTAGCACCTTAATTGTGATAAAACAGTTCACTCCGCAATATATTTTTGATCCATGCATTTACAAGAGTAAATCTCTGTATCTTCTTTTAGAACTCCCAAATAGTAGAAGAAAAAGTTACCCCATTATTACCTGAGAATTTCCCTCCTCTCTAAGCCTGACAGAACTGGATTTCTGTAAGCATTTAACAGTACTTGTTTTGTACATGTGATACTGTCAGTACAACTGGAGGGTGCTTGGTTAACAATATGTGTGTGTTTGTGTGTGTGTACACAGAGCAAGCACAGCCACTGTAGTAGTTCTGGTACAGTACAAGTTCAGCTGAAACTTTCTCTTTTCATCGGTTACCACACTGCTGGGCAGTAGTTCACATCTACACTCTGTGAACACTAACATATCCCTTTGGTACTCTGCATAGATGCCCTGAAGAAAAGCCACTCCACTTGCTGTATCATTTCCCTCTCTGCCTTCCTTCCTCAAGTTATACCCAATTAGTGTACAAACCAGCAGCATGGAGTAATGAATAGACAATTCCCTGAGTTAGTATGAAAGAGTTACTTTAAACATAAAAAGGATAGAGAGAAGAAAAGAGGCAAAAACATATTGTCTGACCTGTAAGGTACAAAACTTAAAAACTAGCCAAAATACCAGTTAACTCACATGCCTTAGCCTAAAGCAAATATCCAATACAAGTGGTGAAAAAGGGGCAAGAGTATGGAGTAAGCCAGCTGAGAGTTGTTTCTTCCTGTGATCTCCATGTATCTGTAGAAGTCTGGCATTCAGTGGATTCTTAAGTTTCAGTAAATATAAGGTGGGTGTTAATACTGTATGGTGGTATTACACAAATGTCTTCAAAATAATACTGCATATCTCCTTCATTAAAAGGTAAGTCTGTAGTTAATCCACAGCTATTTTTGACTAGTTTTTCACAGACACGCATTAGAAGCACAGAATATGCTGAGTGTCAGAGTAAGAACTTATTATCCCCAAGCATACAGATTCTTATTCAGAGGATGGTCTGGGTGCTTGTTTTTAGCAGTCTGTATTTGAGCTGTGGTACTGGTTGCCAATCCAGTTGCTTTTTTCTGGAAAGACACCTTTTTTATTCAATTTTTTGCCCTCAAACTTACTTGAGGTTTAACAAAAAAGAAAATGAAACAATTCCCACACAACTCCCCACCCCAAACAAAGAAGCACAAAACCATTTTGTAGTTATCACCTCTCAAAGCAGGGAGTAATACAGGAATATCGTCCATTCACTTGGTAACTCCGGTTGTAGGAGACACTTATACATGGCTTCACTTCCAGCGGCACAGCCAGGGACATGGCAGCACCAGTCTGTACATGGCCTCGAGCCTGACCACTGGACTGTAAGGCAGCAGGGCAAGTCTGAAGCGGGTAAGAGGCTGTATGGTTAGATGATAATATCTGTTGGCAGCTTTGCTGCTGGGATGTCTGATGGTGGTACTGTAATGAAGACTGATGAGCCTGGAGATAGTGTGGTATGTGCTGCTGAGCATTCGCCTGCTGCGGAGTTGGAGCTGGGGGCTGAAATACAGCATGTTGGGTGGACTGAGCATGTTGTCCTTTTTGCTTGTTTGCTTCCTTCACATCATTATCGTGCGCACTAAAACAAAGGGAGAGGACAGAATACATCAAAATAGGTATTATTTAAACTCTTGAGTTAATTTTTAAGAGCACCCTGAAAAACGGTGCAAATGTCTGAAAGCTTCCAAAGATTTTCTAAGTAAAGAAAGAAAATAGTTTTAGCCTACACTTTAAAATCATCTAAGGTTTTAAAATTTGGTTAGGGTACAGTCTTTTTTCAGCATTTCACTTCATTGCATAGCAATAAAAAAAATGCAGATAAAAGCCAAGTACAATTCAAATAATACAGCAGTATGTAAAATTACTGTGCAGTAAAGTTTGCTACTGTACTTTATTATTCCAATAAAGTGCCAGCTTACCAGAACCTGAAATTGAAACTTGCTGCTCCTACCCTCATTTAAATTAGACAGAGCATAAGGTTTTTAAAGACAGGAGATCAGAAAGGTTTTTAAGATCTACATTACAGTACTTAAAGATCATATATATATTGATTATATTGACATTGGATCCTGTTCTGAGAAGCAGAAACACCTTTTTTCCTTTCTCTCACCTTTTTTCTAGACCACCCAGTAGGCTCACCTGAATTCCCTTTGATTTACACCTGTCTGAAATATATCTAGACACACTTGTTCTTATGCTGAGGCTAAGCACATGTCACCTACACACTTCAATCCTAATTTTTTATGATACTCTTCCCCCGCCCCAAACTGAATACACTATATGAGCAATACTGAAAACACTTCTGCAATAGCACTTGCATGCTTTAGGTACTAGTCCTTTCACTACACACATTAGTGAAGCCAAAAGAGACCACTGGGGTGATAAAGTCACATTTCTAAGGCCAGTGTGATTCTTCCAGATACAGCTGTGCTTCTACTGATCACAACTATGTTTAGATCTGGGCAAGAGCAAACTTCTGTAGGGGGAAAGCAGACTGTGTAACATCTTTTCCCAGTAGGGTTCACTTGGCATTCGCTGGCATTTTTATCTCATGTCAGCTGTACGTCTCCACTGTAGTGCAAAAATGGATACAGCAAAAATAGATACAAACTCCTGGTCATTTCCTCCCCCCAAAGTTGGCCATGCAAACATTCTGCACATTTGATCCATCATATGTTTGGAGCACGCCTTGAACTTTATGGAAGCTCCTGTGCCTTCGGTACTCCTCACCATTTCTTTTTGCTCTATGAGCTGAAGGGGGAGACTGGAAACAAGTTATCTAAGATTCTCAAAGCATCCTAGAAGATGTTCAGTGGAAATGCAAGGCTGAGGTTTGTTGAAAGAACAGGAAAGAGGTTAGATCTGATAAATTTTCCTTCTTGTGAAGAACAAAACAGCTATTACCTAACAATATTCCCTAATATGTAAGTATTTTTTAATTTCTATTTCTGAATTTTAATTGCATTGTTGACAGCAACTAAGTGTAACAAAGGTGCAGAAATGGGCTTAAAAAAAGCTGGTGCTGTTAGCTTACATTAACAGTCGTTCAATACAGGGCACCAGGAAATCCCAGGAGTAGGCGGTCAGGTGATGCAGTCGGGTAGGCCACGTTGGTGAGAGACGCAAGATAATCCTTGAAGAAGCTACACAAGCAGTAGCAACTAAAGATGGGGCATAATTTAAAAATTCATGATCTAGAAAGAGGGAATGAGAAAAAGAGTCATTTAAGTTCAACATCGTCTGTCAAGACAACAAAGGAGTCATTATCTGAAATTTGTAACTCACCTTGCAATGATACTTCCAGAAAGTAATCAGCATATTTTGCCATATATAACTTAGTCTTCTCTAAGCAAACCATTGGCCAGCCATCATGAAGATCAGTCTCATGGACAGCAATAGAAAGATAATAGTCGATGAAATGAGCAGCAGTTGGGAGGCACAAATTCCACTGAAATGTTTCTAGCAACAACAACTCCATATGAAGCAAATTCTGTTTTGTTAGTACCAAATTCATGTTAGTCATACAACCCAAGCTGTTCAACTGTTCAAGTTTGGGAACACTGTCTTCCTTTTCTTCAAATTTACCTTCAGGTGAACAGAAAGAGGAGGGAAAAAAAGGTTCAGCACAAGTGAACTATAAAATGGATTCTATCTAATGTCTGCATTGGTCATATTTCAATTCTACCAAGACAAACAAACCTGAGACTTTCCAGCAGATGCAAAACTCAAGTGGAATACATCATCAGAAACAAAAAGGGGTATGTTGTATACAGGGCTAGATTTCAGCAGATAATGTCAAACACTGTGTAGGATATTGTGCAATGCCATGTTTCCTCTTGGTTTTCCCACACTGGCACACAGAAGCTGGTTGCCAAGAACAGAAGTAAGATGCATTAGGACATCACTGGCGCTGCATACTCAAGGTTTTGTTACCAAATTATTGTGTAATGTGTCCCCATCATCAATGAAATACCACTGTGATGCGACTTGGCAAACACAACACCACAGCATTTGGCTTTAATCATCCTCCCACACCCTTTTTGTTTCTAGAACTCACTGGAGCATAGTTGGAGCTCTAGTGAAGGTGGCTGCTTTTAGTATCTGCTATGGTAGGTACAGTTTTAGATTTGAGAGCTGGCAAACTGCTCCCACAGTTCAAACAAGTGGATTTCAGCAATGTGCATCTGAAAACCCCCTCCGCCATACACAGTTTCAACTTTAACACTGTTAGCAGCTTCAGCTTTCCTTGGACATTTAACTTGTCAGGCCTATATGTTTTTAGCCTGAAGCAAAATTGTGTATGTAGAAAACCCATTAATAAGAGAAACAAGCGTCACATTTCCATACAGTTTGCCATATGGTTGTGCTATTTCAATTTCATTGCAAATTCTTTCCATCTTACACTCTATTCAGTACTACATGATATGTTGTAAATGCACATTCTTTGTGTTTTGCAGGACTGAACATACATGGAGGTTTGCTTTTTTCAGCAGCAGAGGTACTTATACAGGACTTAATCCAGTATCAGTCCCAGTTTGTTAATTTTTGTTTCTCACAGTCTAGTAATTACAGAAATAAAAACTTCAGGAGTCACATAATTTCTCTTATTACTTGTATAACCTTATCAGATATATCACAGTGTCGTAACTTATTACACCACTGATCAAACTGCTTCTTTCAGCCATGCAGGGCAAAAGTTTAAAACAGCATTTGGGTTTGTGCTCTCTGAACCAATCCATACACTACTTCTTAGAAGAGCAAGTACTGCAGGCTTCAGAGCTCTACTTGCAGCTTGCCATGAAAGATGGCAGAGGTAATTTACAAGAAAAAAAAATAAAATTCACTTCAGAACATGAATTTGAAAATCTGGCATTAGTTCAAAGCTAATCCATTTTCCTAAATGTGCACTTCCCTAAATGGATTACTGTGGTTTCTGAGGCAAGGTTTTCATACTCAACACAACATACTTTGCCAAGAGAAGACTGCTGGCTGGTGGCACCTAGTCAAAGTCTACCATCAGAAGAATCTGAAATAATCCTTTTCTGCTTTAACTATTCTGCTGAATAGCTGTGTTGGTTGGAGCCAAGGGATGCAATGAAAGGATGCAGTGTACCAAAACCAGCCAACACTGTAGTGCTCCAGTTTTGTAGTGAAGAAGGCCTACAGCTACAGTGTGATATCTCTTATTTGAAAAAATGAAAACAGATTCAGAGAAACAGATCAGCAGAAACTGAACCCACAGTTAGTTCTGCTGCTAAGACCAGGTTTTTTCAATCTATTGGTTTAAGAACAAGTGCCAGCAGGGTTCCCAGGGAAAACTACACCCATACTTCTTCAGGGACATTGAAAAGGGGTCCACAAATGTCAAAAGATGGACAGACACCACAAGAATCTAGCTCAGGTCAATACAGGCTGCACTGTTCATACTGAGCATTCATAATTAATTCTGTCTTCAGAGTACTGTGCATTGACAAATGTATTTCACCAGTATTAGATTTTGTATGTGACAACACAGGACTTAAGTTTGCCTTAGCCTGCTCAGAGAACACTGCAATTTACAAAATCTGAAGTATTCCAGAACCACATGCACCATCAACAGAATGCAGTGCAGACTACACATTATTTATTTAATTTCTTCCTTTATCACAGATATGCAAATTTCTCATTTCCAGCATAGGATCTACCTAGAGATATCCCTAGAAAGACAGTCTTTCTGTTCCTACAACACAGCTCTAAAAGTCCACAATAGAATAACTTGTTTCCAAGCAAAAATGTTAGTTTCTAATTCCAGTTTGTTTTTAATACCTGCAATTTCATCAGGTGTCAACAGAAATCAAGAGTCGAAAGAAAGGCTCCACCATTTCGGCCAAACTGATACGCACTAATCTACTGATCTTTTATATTAATTTTTCATTTCGCTTTGTTTCCCCCATCTGCTGTAACCCACTAAGACATGCCTTGCATTTGGCAGTAGACTCTATGTTACTCTGGTTAAAGTTTGATGCCACATACTTACTGGCTAAAAGTAAACAGGACAGAGCGACCACGTGCAGCTGCTGTGTGGATATGTCATAGCGGTCCATGAAGAGGTCCAGCAGATACACAGCCAGGTGTCGCGCAGCAGGGCAGAGTCTGAACCGATTACTCACAATGGCAATCAGGTCTGCAAAGTATCTTCTCAGGTGTAACTGGGGAGACTGGCCTTTGTAGGAGGGCAGCTTCAGCTCCTAGGTGGACAGCAGCAAGAAGTTTTATTAAAACCATTCTTTTAATTTGAATTGGTACCAGATTAAAATAGCTGATATTCTCAAATTTATAATGCAATTTTCAAAGTATTTCTCCCTTCTTCCTTCTGTTCACATAATTTCAGAATCCTTTTTCACAGAACAAAATCTATTTGTTGTATTACTGAAGAATTCAGAAATGCTTTGTTTCTGCACAACATCAGTATAACAATTTAAAATTTTACATCTTTCACCTGGGCAATCTGCCTGAGCAACTTTAGTTTTACAGTTTCTATTGTATTACCTCTGCTGCAAAGGGTGTACCTCCCAGCAGACACAGAGCAAGGGTATGCAAGTACTCCTCAGCTGCTTCAACACAAAGTCCAATAGTTTAACTCAACCCCTCTCTTGCTACAGCTCAGTCTGAGCAACCAGACTTTGCACTGCAGTGTTTGCAAGTTCCAGTGCTGCCAAATCTCCTGCCTCGGCGAAGAGACCACTAACAGCCAGCTGAACCTTAGGAAGGGGAAAGGGGTGTGCATGCACCAACATTTGCTGCATGCATGTGTTTAAACACTGACCTGATGTGACTGATGTCACACTGACACCGATTACAGTGTGCTCTTCAGGCAGTTAAGTGCACACAAACCTCATACGGTCTCAGATTTGGGGGCGCGACCCCTCAAAAGAAAAGCCCTACCAACACCAAGGCTGAGAAAAATCCATAGCATGAGCTATTTTGAGTACAAATTCGGACTGGTAGAAAACATCATTCCTCAGGCTGCTGTCTAGTAGCCAGTACCTCCTCTTCTACACAGCAGAACAGTAATGCTGCCCTCTGTTATCATGAATAAATTTATGAGTTAGATTGTGCAGTCCAGTGTGTAAACTCAGTGTCTAAACAGGATTTTGAATACAATTACGTTTCCAACTGAAATCAACTTGATTTGAATTAACTGCATTAATTTAACTTGATGACATCAAGTTGGAGTGGATTCACGCAAGTTTTTTAAAGTTTTAAGTTAAATTCAAAGTTCTGAAACATGTTATTGAAGAAACGCCGCACAAACCCTCCACCTACTAAGCTTCAGAATTCACGTTCCACCGCACTAGCTTAGCTTTAGTAATGGAAACTTCGGTAGCAAATAAATGACCCTGTCCTTCTCTCACGTCCCCCCACCCCTGAAAAAAAAGAGTTGCTTTAGCAGCCACACCTTCGGGAAAGATAATCCGCTCGTCGACTACTATCAGGCAGCAAAAGCGCATTTTTGGTAGGTGCAGTCACTGTAAATTGATTTTCACCTCTGTGCCTAAGATGCACTTCATGAAAGCGGCCCCCAAGAGCAACTTTTGAGTCAGGCGAAGAAAATACCAGGAGCGTGCCTGAACCACCCCTGTTCTCCGTGCACCCAGCGCTCGTACCAGGGTGTTCGCCTGCCTGAGGCCGTCCCGCTGCGATGCCATCCCCGCGGAGCTCGGGCCCGGGGCGCTCCGGCGGGCACAGCCGCTGTCAGGACACGCGGCCCGGCCCCGGCGGGTCCCGAGGGCCGCACAGCCCACCCAGCCCGGCCCGGCTGTGCGCGGCCCCCCGCGTACCTTGTAGCGCAGCGCCTGGTGGATGTCTGCCGCCAGCTGTCCTGTCCACCACTGCGCCTCCAGCTCCATCGGCGGCGGGGGCGGCGCGGCGCCCGCGCCCGGGCTCCGGGGAGGGAGCGGCGCTCGCTGAGGGCGGGAGGGGCAGCGCCACCCTCGCCCCTTTCTGGCTCGGCCCCGGTTAGTTAACCGCGATCAGNNCTTTTTCGTTTATTCCCTTCCCCCGCCGGGCCCAGCTGTGAGGCGTCGGCAGGTTTCCGCCCCTGGCCTCGCCCCGCAGACAGCCCGCCCGGGCCGCGGGGGCTCCGGGGCCGGCGTGATTGGCCCGCTCCCCGCCGGTTCCACCCCGGCCCCCGGCCTGCCCCTCTCCTGGGCCGGGGCTGCCCGCCCTGCACCGGGAGCTGCTCGGCACCTGCTCCCTGCTCAGAACGCCTTTCCCGGGATGCTTTCCACCTCTCGCTAACCCCCTGCTGCGGAAACTTCACGATAAACAATTCTCGGTGCTTCGTAGTGCTGTGGGTATTTGAATTTGCAAATGTCCGAACAACCAGCTAATGACAATGTAAAGCCTGCTACAACAGGTGATGCAAAGCGATGGAAGGGTGCTTTGTATGCAATTTATATTGAGGGAGTGTATTTAATTTTTCATTTCTACTTTTGCTCAGACATGATATTTTTTTCTTCTTAATTAAGAAAACGGAAACCAACTTTTTGATATTATCAGTTTAATTACTCTCTAGTGGGTACTACAAAAGTCTGTTCTTTCCCACGTGTGCCTAATGAGTAGTGCCATGGACTGCAGTGGTCCCTTTCCTTTGAGGAGGTGGGAGCCCATGTTTTTGAGGACACGTTTTTGAAGTTTCCATTTATGATAGATGTCTTTATAAAATGCTATGTAGTTTTCTGAAGGAAAAAAAGTGAGAAAATGATAGGGAATTTTTTGTGTGCAACTGAGAAAATATTTCAAATATTTAGTTATCTGAGTTCTATGGACTATTGACAAATCAGCATTTTGTTGTCTGAGGGCTTTTTGTCTTATTTCTCTATGTTGTTTTTAGGCAAGTGCTTGCTCAGGCTGATTTTGATATTTGCAGATATATTGTTTTTAAAATACTTATTCTTGGAGAAAGGCAATACCAAATTCTATGTTTTAAGGATAAGATAAATCTCAAAAGTAGATTCTAAGTGGAGACATTGTTTTTTACAACATCTTTATGGCCTTCAAAAATGTGTTGCCTGCATGAAGAGGAGAAAGCTAATAAACACCAACATGTTAAAAACCTGTTACAATGGACCAAAACAGGGAAGTGATGTTTTTACTCTTACTACTGGTACTGCTGCCTTCCCCTAGAGCTTTTAAACACCGTGTGGATTAGTTTTTTGCTAAACTGTTAAGCAAGAAAAAAAAATACTGATACTTGCTGACTTATTTCTCATATGTGCTTTATTGATGGGGATAGGAAACACCATCCTGATAAAGTTGTGTACTCCGAGAGCTATTTCGTTTATATATAATTGAGGAAAACAATTACGTTGCTGTTTCTTGCTACTCAAGAAGATGAGTGAGCTTGGAACTACCCATTTCAGACACTTTTTCTAAGTTCCCGTTACAACCCATGTTATTTGAGTTGCTGATCTTGTGAACGGTTACATGTGTATCTACTTTTCATCCTGCCTAGGGCCAGGATAGCTCTTGGCATGCATTTTTCTTATCTGGGAGACATTCAGAAAATCATCCTATTGAAAAAGCCAAAGCACTTAAGTACAGCCAGGTGTTATCTGCAGGAAGCATACACCTTATCAGCTGTTAACCATCAGCCACTGGAATAATCTCCTCAGAGAAGTGGTGGATTCCCCAACGTTGGACACTTGAGATTCAGTTGGATAGGATGCTGAGCCGTCTTCTCTGGACCATGCTTTTGCCAAGAAAGTTTGGACCAGATGATCCTGAAGCTCCCCTTCCAACTATGACCTCAGTTTACTCGTTAGCCCCAACTGGAAGATTTGAGAACAGTCTTGGAGTGCCAAACTGAGGCTGATTATGTTCAGAGTTTGCAAGATCACAGTTTAGGAGTTTAAATGGGAATGGGAGTAGCACAACTGTAATGAGAATAGGTTAATACAGCTTCTTCCAATGTCAATCCTAAAAGTACTAACCCGTGGTATTTTTATAACTGGTCAAGATTTCACCTACTTTTATTGATCAAGGCTGTGTGCAGTGCTTTAAGCATTCCTGCCTTAGTCCTCTATATATGTCAGGATGGAACTAAAACCAACTCAGCGAGTCCTTAGAATATACAGAGAATATTATATGATTTTCAATGGCAGTACTTAAGTTTTTATTAGTGAAAAATTGAAAGTGTGAAATATGTATAGTTTATGGAACCTGAGAGAACAGAAAACAATTAAATGTCATGACAACATTTTGAAATTATCCTTTTTCTGTAAATGACCCTGGATGGCCTAAGCAAATATTTGTGTCTCTGGGGGAGGGAGG
>VWZF01003190.1:2385287-2403503 GCA_013396755.1 Sclerurus mexicanus
GGGGGAATGAAACTAGCTTTGAGAGCTGCTGTCTGTGCTTTGAAAAGGAGCCAAGTAGCAAGAAACACCGTTATTCTTGTAACTCACTTAGAAAAATTATTACCCTCTACTACATCCAAAACGGGCTAGAATGTAACCTGTGAAATCTGGACTAAAATGCCTTGTATCATTTTTGTGGAATCTTCTAAAGAGGATGTTGCTGAAGTCTTACAATTTATGGACCTGTAATTCACAGGTTATAGTCCTAACACAGTTTCAGACATAGTGGGTGAGCTGGCTTCTCTTTGTAGTTACTGGGAGGTTAGATCTGTATCTCAGGAGTTGATTCATGTATTTATGTGTTTAAGCTGCTTCTTCCTCCCCTAGTTTTCCGGTGGTTCTTCTTGGCCTGTGGAAAAAGAAATGTGGCTTTTAAAATACAAATTAAGAACTTGGAAGTAATTGCCAAGTACAGCAAATGTTCTGATCCTGCAAACCACCATCTCTCTACATTAGAACCTGTTTCCCCTTCCTAATATAAAAGGCTCTGTTTCTAGTGTATTGTTCTTAGATTTAATGGTACATCAGCCACAGAATACAACAGTTTCTGAAGACTGACACACTGTTCCACTTCTGTGCCCATTATCATAAGATACATCTCTGAAGTTTGGATTTGTCTCGATTGGCAAAATAAGATGAATTAAACACTTCAGCTACTTAAGCAGTGCTCAGGGTAGTAGCTAAATTCTGGGGTGACATAACACTGAAAGAAATATTTAAATAACAGCTCAATTGCTATGTTAATTGCATTTTTGTTTATTGGTTCTTGCTTTTGTTTTGTTGCTCCTTGGTCATTCTGTTCAGAATAAAGAGATGGTAATTCCTTAAAAGGCATTTTTGAAGGACTGCATTTTTTGTGTTAGAAGACAGTCTGTTTTGTAGAACTAAGAATTATTAAAAAAAACAACCCTGTCCAAACTTTGTTCCTGAGTTTCTTAGTGCTGAGAAAGTTAGCTCTGCCTTTGTTCTGTCTTTGTTCATCTTATTTTCAAACAAAAGCTGCATCTGATGACATTCATAGAAGTAATATTTCAAGGGTATTTAATTAAAGGGAATGAATCACCCTGAAGACTGTAATTGCTCACAGAGCTCTTTTGCAACGTGGTGGTAGATGAAATGTGCCATGTTGGTCAAAAGTCATAACACTTCAGAAGCATTAATGAGAGCAGTCTCCTATAGAAAGTACTCAAGGTTTATATTAGTATAGCCTGTATTGAATGCTAAAGGTACTCTGTGGGTAAGATTTTCAAAGTTGTCTGGGGATTTGGATTCCCAGAATAGCTACTGAAATGTGATTAATAGATTTGAACTGAGCTGGTAAATAGTTCCAAATCCTTTATTGTTAATATGGCTGTTAAGAGAGAAAGCATCTGAGAATGCTCTGGTCTGAGCGATACGTGCTTTTCATGAAGCATTTTAATGAACAATTTGGCTTCAAGTGTTTTTCCATCTTCTGGGAAGCCACTATAAAAATGTGTACCCATGAATGTTTTATTTTTGGCATTAGGATAAATGTATATGTTTTTGATAATGTGTTGGATGAAGGAAACATTCATATAAGTGGAAGAGTGTTAGTAGATATAATTTGTACCGAGGGGTGGTTCTTTTCTGTAAGTCACACTCTTGGTTGTCAGTAACAAGAAAGATGGGAGGAATTTTGCATCTAAAGCAAATGTACTTCCTGCTTGGATGGCTTCAGTTCATTTGACTGGAATTTAGTAAAGGTTATTTGTTGTGCAGTTAGTTCAGGGATGGAGGAATACAGCAGTAATATGCTGTTGTTCCTGTCAAACACGTTTTGATTTTAGTTATATCCACAGAATTTAAGTAGGGCAAAGTGGCCTGTTCCTTTTCTGGACTTAAGGTCCATCAAAGAATTTTTGATTTTTCTATGCCATATCTAGGGCTGCTGAATTTGAAGCCAGCCCAGGCAGAGTACCACAAGGTTAATGCCTTTGTCTGCTAGGGGCTGCCAAGGAAGAGAACTGCATGCAGAAGTGGGAAGGAGTACTTGGTCTTTGTAGTGCTTCTTGTTCAAGTACTTGATTAGTAGGTTTTCATCTCTGTAGCAGGCACAAGTGGAAAACTTCACACTTGTCATTCCTTGCTAATGAACACTCAGCTGCTACTGCTGAAAGTAACCGTCCTCTGTTCAGAGAACTTACTGAGCTTTTTTTATATGTCCTGATTTAGGTGCACAGAGGTAGGGCGTGTGTAAACCACTGTACTTCCTTTTAGGTTAGGGAAGGTTAATCCAAGGTCGTTCTGGAAGTCTATCTTCTCTGGACTGAACAAGCCCCGATTACTCAGCCTCTCTTCAAAGGCCAAGTGCTCCAGTCACTAACCATCTTGGTGGCTGTCTGAAGGATTTGCTCCAGTTAGTTAATGTGTTTGTTGTACTGGGGGGAGAAGAAGGTTTCCAAACTGGATGCAATATTCTAGATGTGGCTCAACAAGTGATGAGTAAATGGTAATAATCACTTATTTTGATTCTTTTGCAATGGTTCTGTTAACACAGGCCACTGTTATTGTTCAGTGCCATGTCATACTGTTGGTTTATGTTCACCTTGCTGCTGTAGGAGTCTTCGGCTTCCCTGCTGTGCTGGCTGGTCTATGCTGTGCTCCCTTCCAGGATGTTTGCCATGGTCACTGCATAGTTTACTCTGTGTCTATGAGGCAAAGAAAAACCAAACCAAAACTGACCAAAAATGAAGAGTGATAAATTTCAGTAGACTTGAGGCTGGAGTAAACCCTGCCAAATCCCGCAGCATTTATGTGTGTTGAAAGTGTTGTGCTCCTTGATCCATTATTTAGAAGTACTGCACCTTATTCAGTTGTGTTGTTGGGGATGTGTGTGTGGTTTGGCATTGCAGTAAGTAGGAATAGTGTTTCCCAACATGATCATAGATCACAATGAGATCTGGGATCTGGTTCTGCATCAGTGTCATCAGTGTTTGATGCCTGTGGCATATTCCATTTCTGATAGCCAGAGCCCAGGGGCCTCCTAATGTAATTTTAGCATCTCACTATGCTGAAAAAAATCGAGTTTTTATGTGTTTGGGACACATTTTACTGTCAAGCACGTGATCAAGTGTTGAAGGAGCTGATTAACAATATCATATCTAGCCAGTGTATGGATATACCTTTCTTGAGCTTCATGGACAAGTAGGCCTTCACTTCTGCTTCCTGATATCTTCTTGTGTAATTACCTAGTCACAATATATCTGAGACATGTTTCACTAGACTTAAGTATTTTCAGTAGTTGCATTGTGACTCATTACACCCACTGCATTATTAAAAAGACAGAAACATACATCCATTCAGATATCATAAAAGCACTGTGATGACTGGTTTAACAAGCATGTTAAATGATCAATCCAGTTGAAAGGATATCTGGATGGAAGGCTGAAATGAACCCAAACTATTTAATTTCACAGCTCCATGTCAGTGGCATTCCCATCTGAAACCATGTCCCCTATTTTGAATTAGGGTCTCTGGGACTATTTGATGAACACATATGCAGATATGTAAAAGCTGTGTCCTTGACAGGTAGTTAACGTCTCGGTAGTTAACGTCTCGTGGGAGGAAGAGTTTAGTAGGAAGTATTTTTTCTATTGATATTGATCAGTACTACCTGCTTCTCTAACAATAAGGAAAGAGGCAGCATTAAGATAGGTTGTGCTCTCGGAGAAGGGCAATCTTCACCACCACTGTGTAAAGAGATGAGAGGAACTGGTGAGGTACTGGTCATTCTGCACCTTAATCAACCTCAGACCTGGAGGAAAAGTGCTATAAAGAGTCAGTGTGCATGTGTGGGCTCTGTTTAGTTGCTTTGCACGTTGCTGTGATCATGTACATGATTTCTAATGAAGTCATATATTCATTTTCCTGTCCCATTCCACAATTGTTTTGAAAGACGATGTGTAAGAACCATCTCTTCTGTGCTGTTGGCAACATGGAGATGTGTTTGCTTAGCATTTTGAGGCAAAATGCTGCATATCAAAACCCAGTATAAATCTCAGACTGAAATTAGAGATATCAGTGTGGTAAATAAACAGTATATGTGAAACACTCCTGCACCACCATACTTTAAATTTGGACAAGATTCTCTTTGGCAAGAAAACAAACTAACACTTCATGTTTCTTCTCTAACTAATAGCCTCAGTCTTAGGAAATGCCAGCTTGTGTTTTTTTCTCTAAGTGGTGGTCTAATAATTTCAAAACAGATGGCAAAAGTCAATCTTTGTGTTTGAGTCATTACTTTACTTAGTATGTGACTGTGATTACAGTAAGTATTGCTTGTAAGAAATAAGTTGATTGATATGGCTGGGTGTTTGTTTTGTGGATGTTACAATGTGTAAATTACTCTGCTTAAAAATGCTTGTAGAATTCTTTTGAGTTTGCCATCTGCAGTTTGTAATTTACTGTGTTACTTATTTATAAAAGCCAAGTGGTATTGTTGGTTTCTGGGCTTTTTTTGTTGTTTTTGTTTTTTTAAATAACCATCAGAATTGAATTGAACTGCATTCTAATAATCTTTTAAAGGTTTCATTAACATAAGCAGTGCCATTTAAAGTTATCCTGAGCATGTGTTTGCATGCCTAAAACTGGCTTTTTGTGTCTATGTGGTGCCGTAGGGGAAGGAGAGCTCTGCACTGCAGAAGGTGAAGGGCAATGCATCTCGGCAACGTTGGTGTGTATATGTGGATGCAGATGATTGATCAGGGATGGGGGTGTATGGTGGGATGGAATTAGAGAATATACACAGTGCTATTGTAAAAGAAACAGAAATGATTAAGTGTTCACAGCTGCAAGTAATTTCAACTCTGAGAATGCCTTAGATTCAGGATCATATTCATATATGAGAGAATTAATAGATTCTTGAATCTTCTATCATTCTAGATACAGAACCATCCTGACATTTTTGGACATCCTGTGTATGCCATAGAGATTAGTCACTTCAGCTAAAGGGTGCTGGGGAATTTTCTCTGGTTTCTATTAATTTATCTAGTAGATACAGGTGCACAAATACTTGTTTTGCTAGATAATGAATCATATACTGGATAGAGAAGGCTGGTATCAATGTCTGGCTCCAGAATACATATCCTGAGAAGTCTCCCATGATGCTTAGATTGGTAGATATATAGTGAAGGGCTGTGGTGAGAAACTAGTGCTGGTAGCAATGGTTTGGAGTAATGCAGCCCGTGACAAAGTGGCTGCACTCCCAGACAGAATGCCACAGCCTTGGTAGGCACAGTGCAAGACACCACTCTCAAGCTTGTGTCAGCTCTGACTTTCAAGTTTGTATGTGTACATGTTTTTCTGTACTCTTTACCAAGGATCCAGCTCAGCTCCCCTGAAATGCAATGGCAAAATCTATGCAACTCCCTTGGGTGCCCTGCTGATTTGAACCACACAGTTCATTTGGTAACAGTAAGTGACAAGCTGGTGGCTTAGAGCTCCATTGACTGTGTGCGACTGCAGAGCAGAAGGCATATGGATTTGTGCGTGTGAAATTAGGCACCCAGACTGTGAAATGCTGTCAATTGGCAGCAGAGTAATCAGACAAAGAGGTTTTGTTTGTCTCTCTTCTCTAGAGAAGCTTATGATTAATATATAATCACTGTGAGAAGAAAGCAAAAGATCCAATGTTCCTTTTATATATATATGTGTATAGATATGTGTATATGTGTATATATATGTGCACATTATGTGTATATATTTTTCATTAGTAACATTTAGATATTTTTCCTGAGCATAATTGAACCTGAGTTGGATGATATAAAAAAAAAAACATCAATAATATAATTTTGTTTATTCACATAACAGTCCTCACTTAAATGTTTTTAGTTTTCCCTTCAGTGTCTGCAAATGAACACACGAATGCTGGAGGGAAAAGGGATGAACATGTGAAAAAAAGAAATAAATAACCCATCAAGCATAATCATTCTCAGTATATTGAAGTCCTCAGCCTCGGGGTTTAAGGCGCTGGGAGCGAGGCAGGGCTGGGCGCAGCAGCGGAGACCATGCTCAGCTGATGGGTATGTTAAATTGGTGCAGCTCGATGTATACTACAACCTGGTAAGTTGTAGCAGCTGGATCTGAGCATCAGACCTACTTGGATACGTGCCAGCTTCTCAGAACTCACACTCTTATCCTTGTTTGCCAACTCGGCAGGAATATCCGTGGATAAGCAGATCTGGAAGCGGCACTGCTGTTTTACCTCTAGAGGGACCACCAGGACCAGAGATGAAGCCTGGCACCCACGGGCCAGCAGCTCGGCTCGCCCTTCCCTTCCGTACCTGCCGTGCCTGAAGACAAGAGAGCCCCAGGCGACACCACATCAATAATAAGGAAATCCTGAGAGGAGCGGAACCGCGGGAAGCAAAATTTCGGCACGAATGACGCTGGCAAGGTGAACTGTTCATTTTGTCTCTGTGTCTCTGCATTAAGCAGTTGCGCTGTGAAAATTCTACTAGGATGAGTTAGGGATAGAAAACATACCACTTTTATGAAAAATGAGAAATCACTCACTGGCCTCTTGTTCAGAATAGATCGAGATGAGCGTGTTTTCCTTGTTACTGTCTCCCCAAACTAGTTTGAACATGCTCTTTCAAGCAAAATTCTGCATGGTTTTGTCCTACTCTTTGCCAAATGTGTCTCCATGATCTTTGATTTCTTTACTTTTGATAACTACTTACAGTGAAATGCTTTGACTACTTTTTCAGCTTTCTGATCTTAAACCTCTATAAATGGGGGGAAAAAGCTTTTGGTATGCAAGTGTAGTTATATAGAAAACACCCATATGAAAACACTGTGTAGCCAGTTAAAAGATTAAGTTGAATGAAATTTATAATAAGCAGAGTAATTTCATCTCAGAGCTGCAGGTTGTGGTTGGATGACCACATAATGCATACTTTTTTTAATAATGTTGCTCTGTCCTGACTGTTGATGTAGCTATGTTCTACCTAAGATGATCTGGTGTTGAATTTACTGATATTTGGAGAGTTGAAACATCTGTTTGCTCTTCATATGAAAAGCCCGGACTAAATAACTTTCTTTGATTTTGCACTGAAATATGTATCTGTGTTAAGGCACCTTTCCTGTCCGACCGTCCAGGAGCCACTGTGTCAGTCACACTGAGGCCCCTTGGCATCGGGCAGCTCCAGTGAGCCCATGGGTGCCCTGCCTGGCTCCCCGCACTCACCATACTCAGAGGCAGATCAGATTGCCTTATCGGCTCCACCCCACCTTTCCCATAGCAGAGTCTCAGACCTCTGGATCCTTAAAATAATTTAATCTTGTCTTAACAACGAAATAACAGCTCGAGAATGAGCCTCTCAGGAAAACCTCTGGACAAAGGACACCCTGGGGTTTTTATGTCCTTCTAATCTATGCGCATCAAAGTCTGGGGCCATTGGCTCCTGCTGTACCTGAGTGTCCAGTCCCTGGCGGAGCCACAGGTCCCTGGGCCCTTTGTTATGCAAAGGAGGGCAGTTCATGGCCTTTTTCCTCGGACTCCCACCACCCAGAGCTCAACCTGCATCTTGCACACCCAGTTACCTACCCCAAACCTACTGCTCAACATCTGCCAGCCCTCAGGATAGTCTTGACTGTAGCCCCTCTGCACAAGACTGGAAAAGACTGAAGGACACTCTGGAAAAAATGGGAGAAAACTTTACAGTTCTACACCAGCTCTCAGGTACAAACTCTTGAAAAAACTGAAGAAGGATGACCTGGTTATTAAGGTGTTAAACTGGTACATTGATGGTTTGGATTTACATGTTAGCTTTGCAAGATACCACTTATCTGACCTTGGGTGGGTTATTTAATCTCTCTGAGGCTCCATTTGCCATCACTGCAATGAAATTGTCTAATGTTTTGTAGGGCTCTGAGCATGGCTAAACCTTGAGCTGGTGTAACAGTGTGGGCATTACTGTGCTCACTGGTGAGCCCTGGTCTGCTCTGTATGCTTCTGCTGTGCTTCCAAAGGAGAATCGAAAGACAGGAGGGAAGGTATCTTTCTGGCATGTGTTTATTCCCATCTCCTCTCACTGGATGTCTAACTTTGCAGAGCAACACCCGAATGTAGCAAGCAAGCAGCTGACTGCAGGGAACCGAGTACCGCTTGGTGGTTGCAAAATAGATGATCAGAAACAAACCAACTGAAAATTCAGGAGACTTCCCAGCTGTAGATTTTGGTGTGTAAGAGATAAGGACCAACAGGTGCTCCAGCATCTGTGGGTTTAGATAACAAAGTTCATGTGTTTTCACTGGCTTGGCTAACATCCCTGGGAAAACCCTCCCTTGAGAGGTCCTTTAGGTTAAGGAGCTGTTTCTGTCTGGGGCTTGATTGGACACTTAGCTCTTTTCCAGCAGAGAGGGGAAACTGTTACATGAGGTAGGGAGATGGCTGTGGTTGCAGAAGAGAGTTGGCATAACTATTGCTTTGTCTACTTCAAGATTCTTATTTGAGCAATAAACTGAACCCTGCAAGATAGAATTGCATCCAGACTGGCCACAGTGGCAATTAAATTATTACACTTAGAATTAAAATATTACACTTAGATCTGTGTGTGTTTATCATAATTCACAAAATTTTCAAAATTTCACTGAAATAAAGACACAGGAAGAACTGAAACAATCTATCTACTTTAGAAGTACAGAACAGTAGCTGTTTGTCTGCATTAAATCTGTTTCAATTGATAGGGATTATTTAGCACAAATTTCTGTGTGTTCAGTAAATGGGAAGAAAAAGGCCCTGACACTCAAGAACAATGTAGTAGGTGCACAGGTCAGTGAAGGGCTATTGAGGTGGTTTGGTTTTTTTTTCTAATAGTGAACTCAGATTATAGGTTGAAATACAAAGACTCTGGAAATCCAGGTGCAAAGCTTCCTTGCACTTCAGAAAATCTTGGTATTGAAGCATGTAAATAGCTCCATTTGTAGCCCATTTCATAGAGTGCTCATTTTTATGGCTTTTCACAAAATGATCTTAACATTTCCATCATTATTTTCTTCCAATGTTTGACTTTTGTCTCCCTCAGTACTGGCAGCTTTCCATTTGTAGTTCCATAGTTCTTGCTGTCTCTGTTCATCTACAAATCATGCTTTACATGCAGCAATAAACTGGTCTGCTGTCAATCTGTAGTATTTCTACTGAATCTCAGGGGAAAAGGTTGGTTGTCCCCTGCCCACCAGTTTGGAGGGAGCCTCCCCTTTCCCAATCCCAGCTTGGCTCACTCAGGCTGACAGATGCCTTTGAAAAGAATCTGGTCAACAGTCCTCTCTTCTGACAACATGCTTTGCAGCACTGCAAAAACCACAAAGAGCAGGAGGTTTCACAAAAGAATCTCTTATTTTGTTTCCCATTCATTTGAACTGTAGTATTGAATTGCCTGAAATAGTCTTGCAAGGCAACTTAAAGAGAAGGAACTGCACTTAAAGAAATGGGCTCTTGTGTCAGAGCACAGATCTGCTCTTGACCCTCTGGATATCTGTGTGTTACTCACAGGGCAGAGAAATGCTCATATTTTCTGGTTGGTGTAGCTGTATATCCCGTTTGTCGAGAAGGCTAGCGAGTTTCAAGCTGGCCAAATCTCCCTTTTGACTTTTCTGGAGAAATTGTTCCACAGAATAGAGGCCGCCCTGCTGGTCTGTCTTGCTGTTTCGTCCAGTAACTGATGCCACTTGTCTGTTCTACGTGGCTGTGTGGTTACTGTTGCTTTCCAGCAATCAGTGTCGTCATGGAATGAGTTTTGGTTTCCAGGAAACTTTTGGAATCGGTTCATTCCTTCTGTTAGATAACCAGCTTTTACTTTAATTTCTTCAGACCATAATGCCCAAGGGACTTCTTTGTGCAAGCATCTGTAGTTCTCCCCCTGCTCAATTGTAAGAATCATCTCAAGGTTTTCTTTCTTGCGAACAGCCTCACTCTTTCCCCATGCTACCTTTTTATCTTCCGACAGCTCTCTTGTAGTCAGGGTATTGCAGGTTGTCACTCTAAGGAGAAGACAGTGGGGATGAAGGTGATTGGTTTTTGTTTTTTTCTGGTACTGTCCTGTTCTTGCATCCTGTAGATAGAGAGTAACCAAACAGCAGGAAGCAGTTCCATAGCAACCATGCTATTTTTCTGTCTCTCTTTTGAAGACTATGCAGAAAGAAAGTATCAGAAACATTGCAGAACCAGCCCTGTGTAATGGCTTTGCTCTTCTCTGAGTGCTCCTTGGGTATTTCTTTTGTTTTTGATCTCTCAATCAGCTTGCTATATAAACCAGTCTTTCACCTCTCCCACCTTTAGCAGATCCTTGGAAAAATCCAGACAGCATTACTGTGCATTTTCTCCTGAGACTTCTTCTGGGACTCGTGGTTATCCATTATTTCAGCTATTTTTAAACAAAGGGACACTACCCTCATTTAGCTGAGAGCAATGTGGGTATCACAACCAGCTTCAGAAAGGTGTTGCAACTTCATTGTTGGCAGCACAACAAAACAGAATGGATGTTAGGTATGCCAAAATAACCTGTTCTACTGCCCAACAGGTCTGAAGTCTTCATTATCATGCTCTGAATTTATTACTGGTATTGCTGAACATGCAACTCATGCAAGCTTTAACATGTATGAGTCAGCTTCGACACTCTTGGAAACTTCTGCAGAATTATGTTCTAAATCAGTTGTACTCTCACAACATGTGATTTCTCATTGCTGCTGTGAAGGAAAAATATGTAGGCACTTTGGATTGTTTTGAATTTTATTTGCTTTTGTATTTAATATTATAGTCTTGTAATTTTTCCGGCAGCATGCTCAGACATTTTTAATTTTTTTTAATTTCCTTGTTACAGAACACTACATAGAGGTTAATTTTCCCATAGCGATTTCTAAGCTTTTAAATGCCAAAATCACTGCTCGGAAGAACTGTTTTATATTGATCTTTCATCTTGAGTGCTTCTGCTGCTCTGCACTGGATATACAACCTCTTCAGAGGGATCAGAGAATCCTTAATGAATGCAGGTTTTTGTTTCACTTATTTTTCCCGTACATCAGGGTGCTTCTGGTGACTTTGGTTGGTTGGTTGGTTTTACATTTGTTTGGGTTTTGTTTATTTTTGTTTATTTGTTTTTAATTTTGAGTACAAGTACCAAAGCATCTGAAAACTTGGTTCCCCCATCCAAGGTAAGAAAACCGGTTACTGCTGTGGAAATGTCCCTCCACATTATATGGGATGAGGTTTCTTATTATTAATCCTTCAAAGAAGAATATATAATAATAAAAATAATTTATTTTTTGGATAGGGTTGACTTTACCTTCTTGGATAAGGAATGAGATGAATCTTCTACTCATGGGTTGTGCTGTAGCTAGGTTTTTAGCCTTCCAAAAAGATCCTTACTCCTTCTGCATCTGAAACTGGAAGCAATCTCAGCCTGGCTACCCCATGTCACATCACCATCCTCAGATCCCTTTTTCTTCTTTGCCTGCAGGGATGTTACAAGAATTAGCATACTTATGTCAGCTGTTCCTTGGGTGATCCATGTTCAGAGTTGAATGTGGCAAGTCTCAAACACTTATATGCCTACTGCTGGTATACTGTATTTTCTTAGTGTCTTCCTTTCCTTCTGCTCTTCCTGTCCTGTAAAACTCAGAGAAGGAAGCAAGACTGAGTTCTGGAGAATTTAGCTGGCAGACTGCTCCAGAGGGAAGGAAAAATGGTTCTCATAGTTTCGAAACAGGTTAAGGGGAATGGAAAATATCAGTATTGGCCAGCCTGCAGAGGTGCCTTGTCTTGTCTCAGGAATATGTAGGGCTAAGAGCTATCTATTTGAGACTGAATCACACTGGCAACTCAAAAATCCACTGCTATGAGCAATGGTTTGTTTGTGGTAATTATGTTTCTGTAATCCTGAATTTTCACTGCCTTTCACTTTCTAGCATGCTGGTTTTGGCTGGAATAGAGTCAATTTTCTTCACAGTGGCTGCTATAGGGCTGTGTTTTGCATTTGTGCTGAAAACAGTGTTGATGATAGAGACATTTTTGTTACTGCTGAGCAGAGCTTACACGGTATGTTCCACCTCTGACCCCACTCTGCCAGTGAGGAGGCTGGGGGTGCACAAGAATTTGGGAGGGGATACAGCTGTGACACCTGACCCCAACTGACCACAGGGATATTCCATACCTTATAACCTCATGCTCAATGTATAATCTGGGGGAAAGAAAGAGGTAGGAGGGGAGCATTCAGAGTGATGATGTTTGTCACCATTCTGTGTGATGTAGCCCTGCTTTCCTGGGGATGGCTGAACTCCTGCCTGTCCATGGGAGTAAATTCCTTGGTTTTCCTTGCTTTCTTGTGAGCACAGTTTTTACTTTCCATATTAAACTGTCTTTACTTTTGCCCTTCTGATTCTCTCCCCCATCCCACTGGTGTGGGCAGCTCTGTGGAGCTTGGCTGCTGGCTGGGTTTAAACCATGACATACAGTTGTTAACACTGGTGCATTCATCTCCATCAACACTTTTAAATTCTTTTATACTCTTTATACTTCTGGATTAATAAACAAAGCAACAAATATACCAGCTAAGGACCACAATAAAAACCAAATTGCTGGATGTTTTATTTAAGCCTGCACATCACATGATAATATGGTTCTGGTTTATTATTTGTGTTTTCAAATAACTTCCATGTTTATGTATTAGGTATTTGATTTTTCTTTTATTGATACCTGCATGAAACTATGTCTGAACTATATATAATGGCAATCATATATGAGCACACCCTTCTTCTCACTGCCTTCCCTTCAGTGAACTGTGAGGTCTGAAGATTGTGGGACTGCTTTTCTTTAATTTTTTTCCCTGTCTTTTTTTTTTCCCTAATAAAAGTAAAACAAATGTTAACAGCAGAAAATTTAGACTCAATTCAGGTGCATGAAAGGACTTTGGGATACAAGAGGAGTTTCTTTGATGATATAAAGTCACTGGCACAGGATCATTGGCAGGTATGCTTGGGTTAAGTGTGTCCAGAATGTTACTTCACCTAAGGGATTACCAGCTCTTGGACTTGCCTTTTCCAGTTGCATAGAACTGATTCCATATTAAAAAACTGCAGGTAGTTCATCATGGATGCAGCTCAGAGTCTGGGCCTATAAATCTAATCATACTAATCAGATAATCTGATAAATGTCCTTGCTGGAAGTACAGGGGAATTCTGAGTGGAAGAGTAGAGTTGGAATCCTTTTAAATCCTAATTGCCTCATATGCACTATTATTTTAATGTATGATATAGCCAACAACTGGACAGGACAGGTAGTGTGTAGGTCACCTCTTAATATCAGTTTAGCCCTGTCAGAAAAGGGAAAGAAGGTCATTAATCCTTGACTGTATTTATGTGCATAGTACCCCATAATAATTATGCAAGCCCACTCACTGTTATTCTAACATTGCTAATTGGGAGTTCAGCAGATGTATCTGGTATCCTCTGAGGTCCAGCTGGTATCCAATTTCCAGCAGAGTTTGCTGAGAAACATGAAGGTCAAGTAACTTCCCCAAGGTTACACCATAAGTGGCTCAGCTGGGATTAGAACCCAGATTGGCCTTGCTCCTAATCTTTTGCTTTGTTAATCACTGTAGTCTCCTTCTGCAAATACCTAGCAGGTTCATATTTGTAGTTTCACAAATACAATGTTGTGGGCAAACTCCCTTATTTTAAGGGAATAGATTTCATGGGAAGGGAAATAATGAAATAGCATTAGCAAAGCTAACACATAACTGTAATGTAAAATAATTAGGACTGGATTTTGCTTATTGGAGATACTATTTTAATGGTAATGTTGTACTTTTCCTCTTGGTCTCTTATGTCTTAAAACTGTGCACATTTGGCCACTCTCCCTTATCAACTCTCAACACATGCTATCCAGAAGCATGATATTTACTGGAATTTTTGGACTCTGTATTTACCTTTATTATAACACAAAGAAATTGGCTGACTGAAAATGCAGAAACAGTAACAAGGTGGCTGTCACATGGATTATTTGTCCTTTTGTAAAACTGCAGTATTTGTGAGACAAAGTTGTTATAATGTAGTTGTTTTACTCATCTCTTGTGTGGGATGGAGTGCTTCATCTTTAAGAGGAAAACCAGCAACAGAGTTTTTAGTTAGGACGAAGAAAACCTCTGATTTTCTGTATCTGAACCTGAAAACCACGGTAAACATTATGGAGCATGAAACAGTTTTGTAGTGCCAGCTGGCTTTAATTAAATGGCTTAGTTTCCCAAATACAAAGACACTTCATTACAAACCAACAAACATGTTCACACCAGTAGTCTGCCCTGTTTCTGTAAATAGGAATGGGTACAACGTCTGGAGAACTGCTTGGAAAGCTTCATGCGGCACAGAACTAAAATACTGGCCGACATATCTCACATGGATTAAGGAGCCATAAAAACAAAAATGTCTTTATTTAGCTTGTTACTAAACTATGTCAATGTAGTGTAACTGATCTCCTACCATTAGGCTGTGAAATCCAAAGCCATGGGGCACAATTAAAAGACAACCTGGCACCTGCTGTCTCCTATACACCTTTTGAAATAGCTACAAAGAGAACATGCAGCTTATCAAGGGACTGAGGATTGTATATGAAGGGTTATCCATGGTAGATTCCTACTTCAGAGTTAGTCTAGTGCTATATGGCCTGAATTCCTACAGTCTCCTACATCTCTGTCTCCACTCTTGAAAAGTTACCACTTGATATTAATAATCTCAGCAAAAATTCCAAAGATGAATGAATATGGAAGTGGGACTTATTTGCACTGTGATTACAGAAGACTAAATGCAATTACATAGTTGTGGGACTATGCAGAGAAACTGTTGTGCTGCTGCCTTTGTCAGACCTGGAATGCAGTAGAATAGCCAAAGATTCAAGATGCAAGGTGACACAAAATTTAAGAATTGTTGACTATATTCCATGAACAGATTATTAGATTTTAGTTTAAGATTAATCCTTTTTAAAAGCCATTTGAAACCTTGCAGGCATCCAGTGAAACAGATCAAAATTGGATAAAACTGGAGAGATTTCTGCCAATGACTAACTTAATACCATGATGAGACATTTTCAGAGCAACTTCTGGAAGATCCAGATAAAATTCCACATGTGGTAATATAGCAAAGGTACAAACAAGTAAAAAGGTATCTGAGGAAAAGAAAGGAAATGTAGCTTCCCATTAGATTCACCAGTGGTATGGATTCATTAGTAGAGGTTTATCACCAGTGACTGGAATGGAAGTTACTGTTCAAACAGCAGAGAGAAGATAAGTTGTATCCTATTCCACATGAAGATATCTCTGTGATTTCCACAGAGTTCAACAGGAAGCAAACTTTCATAGCTGAATATTGTTTACTTCTCCATTTGATTTTGGAGTGAAGTGTATGTATGTATCTCAGCTTGAAATGCAGGAAGTTCTGTTAATATTCATGGGAAAGATATGTTGTAGGAGAAATGTCACACAGTTCTTGAAAAAGAAACTCAAGAATTTCCTAATTGCTATCAAAGAATGTACAAAACTGTTGATCTGTTGAGAAAAAAATAAATTAATCTTACAAATAACTAATTCTTTAGGACCCTCATGAGTGTGCACATTCACTCCAACTAATGGATACACTGAAGCAGAGAGGGTAAACTACCTGAGCTGGAGTGTGTAGGTATCGACATTGGTGCCTAGATAATAAAAACTCATGAGAGGGCTCTACTAACAGATACTCATAACTATTAGAAATGCAAAAATGGACAGAAGTTGCAGGGTTACAGAATATTTAATGCCATGTCTTATGTTATGGCATAGAACAACTTGGTGGTTTAGATATTTCAGTTTATCTGCACCTTCCAAAACGGAAATTAGCACCCGCCTTTCTAAAGAAAACCAGCCCAGTATTCAGGATGTATTATGTAATGTTGCATCAGGACAGTATGTGAAATGGTGTGTGGTTTCTAGTTTTAATACCATGAGTCAAATCCTTCCCCATTTAGAGAAAGTTCATCTTGTTTTCTCAGCATTTCTGTGCATTAACAGATCATTGCAGTTTACTTTGATTCAAACTTCTCTGGGTTTGTCAGTCTCTCTTGTCTAGTCTGGGCAATTGGGTTACAGATTATTGTTTATATGTTGCTTCACTGCTGATAAAGAGTGTTGAGATCATTAGTATTTGATGATGAAGAAGATGGTCGTGTCACTCAAGACATCCTGCTAGCCTAGCTGTCATTGAAAACTATAAAGTCAAGACGTCTCCCACAGTCAGTTCTGCCAACTCTTTCTTAGTCACCTGGCCATAACTAGTTTTCCAAAGGGTAATGGCCTCACCTCTGAGGCAGCTTGTTGGTATAACCTGTCTCAATGTGTGTGAGCTGGGACAGGGTACTCTGGGAGGCTTAATGCCTCTCTTTAGTGGGAAGGCAACCTCTCCATTCATATTTTATAAGAGGTTCCCAGCATTCCTGCAAATGGGAAGGCTGTAGACTATTGCTCTTACTGAGACGTTTTGGGGAGCGTTTTTGCAGATGCTGACTGTCATGACTAAAAACCTCTTTGCATGATTTTTGGGAGAAGCTACTATACAAACTCAATCTTTTTGGTGGGGTAGCCCATTGCTGTAGTTTTGCATTGGATTGTCACCTTTTCCCCTCCACATATATGCCTATACAGATCTTAATCCTAATAGAAATTTACTGTTAAATTGTGTGTTTTGATGTAATCTTTGGTTCCTCTTTTGCTGCAAAGAATCTCAATGTATGTAATAAATTAGGTGTTAACCTTTTTTTTTTTTTTGCTTCGGCTGGTGTCATCTCACAGGTTTTCTTTTTCTGTTTTGTGCTACACCTCCATACATGTTCTAAATTGGAATAACAAAGTGACAAAATACAGATAAAATGTTTCCATTTTATATGCCAATTTGTTGGGATTAACAGTTGACAGCATGATGTATATTTTAATTTTAGATTAAGAATACTCACATTCTAACACAAATTTGATACTGTACCTGCTTGTTAAACTGTTGATTTTCACAGATAATTCTTTTCTGTTATCTTTTCTGACTTTGGGGCTGCAGCCAGAACTATGCTGGTTTTCTTTTTCTTTGGTTGTAGTTGAGTTTTCAGATCCTCCAAATACTGTGAGTATGTACATACAATCCCCATTTCTGGCTACTTAGAAAAATGTAATTAATTAGAAACCAGAATACATTTCTCTGCTTGCTTTTGGCATGGATGATTTCATTTGGGTGTAGCAGAACCATCAATGATATAATTCTTTTCTTGAGGACATTCTTTAGGGCCAAAAAACCCACCCCAAAATGGCTTCTATTAACTTTCTGTTACAGTCTAGGACACAAGGGAAATAAGTGATGTCAGTTGGAACGAGGAATCAAAAATATATTCATGTTTATTGTATCCTTATTACATGCACAGACAGCAACACTCCTCCTTGTTCTCACATGACTATCACGACAAAAAAGCGCACTTATTAACTTGTTGCAACTAGTAAAATGGTACAAGTTTGGTGGAGAAAAGTTTAGCTCGTCTAATTCTTTCAGTTCATGAGGCAGTTTAAACTTTTGTGAAACCTTTTTCCCCTTTGCTTTTGCTTTTTGGACCCTTTTTCATAAGTGGAGAGAGGATTTCCTTTTCAATGACCTCTTCAGTCACAATTCCTCTTTGCAGTCTATTTCTGACATGGGCATTCACCCTTTTCTGGCCATGGTGCATCTGAATTTCCTACTCTCACATTCTCTGTCGATCGTACTTTGGATGACCTTCCATGTGCATTAAAACTCAGCACAAATGTGAAGAGCAAGCGCTGTTTATTCCAATTCTAAGCAGCAATGGTACTGTGTCCAACAAGACAAGCGCTTCATTTGTACCAATTTCCACCTCTGATGTTGGTGTTATTTTAAGCATATTAGAACACACCAACGGGTCCAATGCTGGTGTAATGCTCTGGATGCTTTAGCAGCTGACGTCTCCCACAGACAGCCCGTGTGTGGTGCCTGCTGCTGTGTCTGTGCCGGGCAGCAAACCCACGTGGACATGGATTTGTCACAGTGGGCCTCAGTCCTTCCCTGGGGGGTTTGCCGGGGGCCCAAACACCGTCCTGGGCCAGGCGAAACGCGGTGAGCACCGGGCGGGGCGAGGGGAGAGGTGAG